>MU836532.1:0-27532 GCA_029204225.1 Diphasiastrum complanatum | reverse complement strand
TACTTCAAGTTTGTATCAGATTACTTCATCATCATCACTCTCTATGTAGATGATACACTCTTATTCAGTAACAATCTGAATCTGATGAAAGATACAAAATGCATGTTGGCCCAAGAATACAAGATGATTGACGTGGGTCCAGAACGATATCTCAACAATGTATTGGAAAAGTATGGTGTGACCAACTGCAAACCAAGTCACTTTCCACTTGACCCTAGGACTAAAGCTATCAAAGGAACATTCTCCTCAAACTGAGGCAAAAAAGGAGGAAATGAAGTGCTATCCATTTTAATCCATCATCGGCTCACTGATGTACGCAATGATCTGCAAGCGACCATACCTTGCATATTCGATTGGTACACTTAGCCAGTTCCTATCAAATCCAAGCTTAACTCATTGGAAAGCACTAACAAAGGTCATGAAGTACATCCAAGCAACGAAACTCTCAACATCTGCTATGGTGACAGCCAAACTGCCAACATCCTTGAAGCCTACATAGATGCGGATTTGGGCAGGAGATGTTGATACCATAAAATCAACTTCAAGATTTATATTTTTATACAACCAAGGCCCAATCTCATGGAACATCCGGAAGCAGACCTCAGTTGCATTATCATCAATAAAATCTGAACACATAGCTGCCACAAATGCAACCAAAGAGGTGATTTGGCAAAGGCAACTGCTTGCAGACATCAATCTTGCACAACCACTTCCTACAACAATCTATTGTGACAATCAAAGCACAATAGCATTATCTCTCAATCCGAGATTTCACTCTCGAAGCAAACACATCGACATCCCACCTTCATCTTTTTCGCATTTTTTTGCCTTCGCTCTAGAGGCACCTTCGAGATTTTGCACCTTCGGGATTTACATACTTTCAGTCTAAGGGCACCTTCGGTTTTTTCTCGGGTTTTTGGCGGTTACCAACTTTGTACATATATAAAGACTTGCGTAAATAGCATTCAATGCTCGTAAGATATTTTTGAAGACATTTGTAAATATATGCTAGCTAAATCAAGTAGGTAAGAGTTAATCAAAGTGTTGTTTTAACACAATCAAAGTTATCTGTGGCCAGCGTTATCATGCTCAGCAAGCTGAAGTTATTACTTCAAGCCATTGTACTCACTGTTGACATTAATCAAAGTGCAATTTTTGTTTCACTACTGTATTGTTCATTTGCGCAATTTTGTATGAATCATTCTTCTTGAATATTTATGTTGCTAACCGTTGTGTTTCCGTTCCTACACGCCTACGCTCAAAGCTTCCAGCTTTCATTGCCGGTCACCCACATTTTACGACAATTATGTAGTCCAATCTTTCCTACTAAATATTGCTTATAGCGATAGGCCAAACCATAACCTTATCGTATCAGGGCTTCTGCCATTCTGATCAGTATATTGGTATTGGTCCTTATCTTTATATTCAATCATTCATTAAGTAATGAAACCTAGCTGTACTAAATAGATTGCATATAGCAAACTAGGAGTAGCTTGGATTAGTACATAAGTATAGGGAAAAATCCATGCCATACAAATACTTGTACATGATGTCGTATGGAGAACAGGTGATGTACAATTTTTATAACTCTTGAGCATATCCATGCTTTGTTGAAATTGTCACTTCTCACTTGACATTGGTTATTGTAAATATTGATCAAACATTAGAATAATGTTGATGATCTGATTTCACACGTGTGGAGCCTGTTCCCACGTGTGAAAGGATGTACTTTTCATACTTGTATATATCTAAATTGATTTTGTATCAATCTAGTTAGTGTGAACATGATATGACTAGTTTTTTTTAGTCAAGTTGACTAGTCACCTAGAAATTAGCCTTTCCTTGCATGTGCATGAGTTAATGCTCCCACATGGCAAGTGGATGTTCACACGTGTATAGAGTACTAGAAGATAAGAGTTGACCATTTTCCTTAGATCCTATTTTGTAGGGAATATTCCTATATTTTAGGAGACTAGCTTTTTGAATTTTAGCCATATTCTAGAAGGTCAACTTTTGGATAAGGATCAAGGATGGATCAAATGGATAGATCTGAGTGATGTGGCACCCCACACGTGTGAAGACCTGCTGGACTGTACCAGACTCGTGGATGTACTTGATCCATAAAAGGATCATCATTTTGCTAAGAAGATTGATGAGACTCTTGCATTCTACACTTTTGTGAGATTTCTAGTCATTTGTCTTGTGATTTCTATGAGTGATTGCTATCTAGGACTATTGTACTTGTTGTTTCAGGTGCAGGCCGTATTGTGGATAGTACTCCACACGTGTGAGGCCGCACTCACTAATTTATGATGTGTTGATCCATTGCTCTTGCTTAAATCCATGTGTAGTGAATCTAGATCAAGATCTAATGTGTAGAACTTGATAGATCCATTGATTAAGGAACCAATAACTCTCTATGATTGTTAAGTACAATTATTATTGTCCTAAAAATTGTAAAATTTATCATGGTATAAGAGCTAAGTAAGAGAGTGATCATTGAATCATAAATCTTGTAAAGATCACTGGCAAAATTTGTTTTTGGCCAATACTAGTGAGGGCGAGTTCATCTAGAGTGATAGCTTGAATTCATTTGGATCAAAACGGACTTGGAGGCTGTGTATGTACTTTCACATGTGTGAAACCGTACAACAACTTTCATTTCAAATTACTTTGTGTTTTTTTGGTCCCAAAATCACAATACTAGTTCATTTTTTGTGCTTTTTGAAGCATAGTATTGATCTAGATTCAATCTAGCTAATGCCTATGACCAAATAGAGTTTTGGATCATTGAAGCATTTCTTTTTAGAGTCTAAGATCAGATCTTAGATGCTGATTTGTTCAGATCCTTAGTGAAGTGAAATATCTAAGAAAAGTGTAAAGCAATTTTTTTTGTGAGAGTAAAAGCTAGGAATTTTTGGCAAGATCTTTGTGTATCATTCAAGCTTGTGTGCTAGTTTGATAGAGACAAGCCTATAGGCATTCTTGTAAGCTTGAGGGCCCTTCATAGATCTTTTAAAATTCAGAAATCTTTGTGATTTTAAGAAGAGCATTCATTCTACAATGTCATCCATGGGTGGATATTTAAAGGAATCAAGTAAGAGACTCACTTCCACAAATTATTCCATTTGGAAAGTGAGAATGGAATCACTCCTAGTGATCCATGATCTATTTGACATAGTTCAAGGAGTTGAGGAAGAGCCTCAAACTCCCCAAGAACAAGCCAAATACAATAAGAGAGCAAGATTAGCTCTACATTACATAAAGTTAAATGTATGCAATGGCCTCTTGAAAGAGGTGTCTTCTTGTACCTCATCCAAAGAGGCTTGGGATCCCTTAAAGATCATCTATGAATCCAATAATACTTCAAGAATCCTCATGCTAAGGAAATCAAGTTTTCCAAAACATGAAAGGAAGTGGAGAGAGTGGACAAGAGTATGTCCTTAGGATCAAATCTCTTAACAAGGAATTAAGTGCAATAGGAGAGAAGATCCAAGATCAAGATCTAGTACAAATCATCTTAAATGGCCTAGGTGATGAGTTCACCAACTTAGTCCAATCATTTGCTATTCAAGACACTCTTCCATCCATTGAAAAGTTGCACAATGTTCTTGTGGCCGAGGAGAGTAGGCTTCTACACCTCAAGACAAGAATGGATGGCATGTCACTTAATGGAGGAGAGGAGAAAGCAAACTTTACATCCAAAAGCAAGAATAAGCAACATCCATTCAAGAAGAATCAAGGCAAGGAGGCCGAGATGAAGAATGGAGGATCTACTTCCAAAGGCAAGGTGAAGAACAAGGCAAAGCTCAAGTGTTTCTTTTGTGGAAAGAAAAGGACACTTTTCCTCAGAATGCTACTTGAAGAAGAATCAACAAGCAAATGGAGATCAAGGGGACATTTCTCAAGAGGAAGAAGATGAGGATGGATTCAATACATCCTTGATGGTTGCATCTACACCAACTTCAAGTCGAGACACATGGTGGATAGATAGTGGGGCTAGTTCCCACATGTCTTTTAACAAGCATTATTTCTCCACTCTTCTATCTTGTAATGAATATAAGAAGTCAATATACACTGCTAGTGATCAAGCATGCAAGATAGATGGCATAGGATCTATTCCACTTTGCTTAGGCACATCTAAAAGGATAGATCTAGATAATGTTTTGTATGTTTCTACCATTTCAAGAAAACTTGCTTAGTGTAGGACAATTAATGGACAATGGACTAGATGTACACTTCAAGAATGGAGTTTGTTCCATCTTGAAAAATGATAAGTGCATATCTAGTGGCATTAAGCAAGGTAGACTATTTAAGCTGGATGCTAATGTTGCAACTGAAAGTGTGAACTTGGCTAGGGAGGAGCTATCTCTGGCATAAGAGATTAGGCCATCCTAATCTTCAATCTATGGAGTCAATGGCAAGCAAGGAACTAGCTCTCGGCCTACCAAGAGCCTTCAAGAAGTGTGGAAAGTTGTGTGAGGCATGTGGCCTTGCAAAGTCACACAAATCTTCTTACAAGAGATCTTCATCAAGATCTACCTCTCCTTGGATCTCATAATCATCAACCTTAAGATAACAGTTTTGATATGGGTATCATGCTTTTTCTTCCATGTTTTGATTTGGGTACCAAGCTCATACAGAATATTGTTAATGATGGTATAAGATGCAACCTTATATTGAAATACTGGCTTCTTCTCAAATCATATCTTTAGGATATATCTGATCCTTAAGATAAATAATAATATCAGAATATAAAAAATTCGTAAAAGATATCTCCAATAAATTTTCATCTGGAAAGTCGTCATTCAACAGTTCTTCAATCCTTCCCGTACTAAGTCGTGAAAGATAGTCAGCATCCGTATGATACTTTTCTTGACGAAGCTCAATTTTATAATTGAACTCTTGTAGCAACAAAACCCATTGAGCAATTCGACCAGATAAATCGGGTTTATTAACAAGATACTTTAAAGCATAATGATCAACATGGAATATAAAAGCCACGTCTTTCAAGATATCTTACAATCTTATCAGAAAGATTGGTCGCTTGAATTCAAATCTTCTAAGATTATATTTAATCAGTGATTTTTTCTTTATAAATCCATCAATTAATCCACAGGGTATTATAGTTCATCCTTCCGCTTACTGTGCTCATTCCTCTGTATCTGTCAGAATGGCTGATCATGGCGTAGGCAGAGGCGATCGTCTAATCCAAAGACGGGTGATAATGCTGCTGGATGTTGATGAAGACTCCAACATTACCTTTGAATATTTTCCTCCTGCTAATTACTTTTTGAAGGATTATAAAACGACCCCCAAATAGACTGCCAATCTAAGGAAATGTTAACGGAAGTCGGTCTATACCACAATTACAGCTCAAGCTCCATTGGGTATGGAGTCGAAAATAAGGCCGTTCATGATCACAGGCACTTTCAATGGCAATCGGCAAGGCAAATTCCTAACGGTCTACCGACAATTTCCAGCTAGCCTAAGGAACTTTGAAATGGACAAGAGATCATGCGTGTAAGCTCTGGCTTTTGAGATACCGATGAGACGTACAAGCATAACTCATGTATAAGCTGAGATTCACTTAACGAGTGAGGTTAAATAGGGATTTGATGAGAATCTGTGGCTAAGGCAGTGATGGTGCATATACTTACTAATTCATTGGATTTGATTAGTTCATTAAAAGTTTTGTTTTCATCCTGAATTTCATTCCACAAGGTGCATGCAAAATGATGGAAGGACAACACTAGTTTCTATTGAAATCGGCATTATGAATCCACAAGATTTCCTTGATGTTTTGATTAGAACAACACAAATAAATAAAACTAAACCCCAGGTAAATAGGATTACTAGCACAAACTGAGGTAGATTTAGGTTAATCACCAAGCCCACAATAAGAGACAGGTTGGCAAAAGTCTGGTCACAAGGTAGAATTAGAGCGTAGGTGGGTTAGGGAAAGAGGGATGGGCCGGTAACAGGTTAGGAACCGCAGGCAGGCAGGGCATGGAAGAGACCGCAGGCAGGGTCGTTGATGAGAGTACAGCCCACACATAGTCATAGGGCAGGGTAGAAGGAGTCGGAGATAGGAGACGAGGGGCACAAACCAGCTGAGATCGCTGGCAGCAGGGAGAGCGACTACAGGCAGGAAGGTGGAAGATGGGAAAAGAAGGAGCAGGGCTGCAGATTTGCAAATCAGCCTGTAGGATGACGGTGGAAAGGAAGGCAAAGGGAAGGAGCCACAGGTAGGCTTTTCCACGCAGGCACAGGTAAGAACATATCGCAGGTAACGGGGAAGTAACTATACGACCAACAAGCACAATCCGGAGTATCAGAGTTTCTTTACTCTCTCTTTACATAGAACAGATCGGAAGATCTGTGCTCCATCCTTCAACGAGCATCTCAAGAAAGAATGACAACGCATTCTTCATCCTACCAATAAATAGCAATGGTATCCCCTACACGGCTACAAGCAAAGCTTGTGCTATGAAGGACTGTAGCCTCACGACCCATATCTATTTCTGAACTGCCATCATCCTTCTTAAACATGATGCACACACTTCTTTCCTCCAATAGAAGAACCGATCAGGTTAGTCTTCGGAGATAGGAAATATGTCTTGTGACTGGATGGCATTCAAACAGTTGCCATTCTGGCCACAGAAAAGAAATAGAAAGATATACAATCATGCATTTGAAACAGAATAATGACATCCAGAACCATCAGTGCCTGTCAAGCAGAGGGCAGCAAAGTGCCTAATAAAGGCTATGAAATCGTTGCAAAAAGCTGGCTCCTCCTTAGCTTAGCACAGAACAGAAGCTTCAGACTTCTTACATCTCTGAAAAATGGTTCTCACACAAACAATTCACAAACAGCACAAAAACATTGTTCCAACATCAAATAACACACTTGAGCTATGGCTTTTCTCTAAGTAGGGAGTAATCTTGACCAATTCTTAGATTCTACAGTTTTAGATATACAGCCTATCACATATAGAACTGCAAGAAAGTGAATTAAACACTTTGAGACAACAGATCACTCTTCTACTCTCGAATCCTTGCCAATGAGACAACAAAGCTTCCAACTTTTTCATAGGCCTGCAAGCAAATGTCAGAGATAGGAAAGATATACAAATACAATCCTCACAATGTCAGGGCCTGCAACCACAGGGTTAGAGGCACTACAACAAATGGCATCAAGTTAGAGTGGAAGGCACCAGGCAGATCAGCCTCCTCTCTTTTTCTCCTCCCTTCCAAAGTGAGTAGTGAATAATGATGGACATCAAAATTAGAAAGGCTGAGAGTAGAGTGGGAGACACCGAAATGGGAGGTGTGAAAAACTCAGATCCAAAAGATGCTAAAGTTTCATAAAGATCTTGGCCATGGAAGTTATGCACATCTAGATTGAAAAAATGATAGAAATTGTGATGTTAAGCATACTAAACATCAACTAAACATCAAAATCTGATCATAAGCTTCCACAAACAGAAACTTGCTGTCCCTGTCCGTACTTCAGAGCCTACAACCTGCATTTCACACGTGTGAAGCCATAGCAACAAAGAAATCACAATTCTAGTGGCTAGAATGCAAGATATGAACAAAAAAGTGAGAGAGAAGAAGATGGACCTTCAAAGAGCATAACATTCATTCAATAGAATGAAAATGAGATGTGTACATACTCGTGGAGATGGCTATTTATAGCAGCCATAGTGCCTCTTGGCCACTTGTCTTATGATAGGCTAAAATTGGGGTCCAATAGGATTCACCCATATACCTAGAAATTTGGTCAAATAGGAATGCACCAAATTATGAGCCAATAGAAGAGCTCCACACTCGACCTCCTCTAATTAATGTGACCTCAAAAGTAGTGTACACATACTTTGGGCCTCTACATACATGTATGAACCTATCTCTAACTTTTATTTGGCCATAGGCCTACAAAAATCTCAAGTTAGGAAAATACTACTAGTTGACAATTTTTCACAGGAGGCACCAAACAGGGATCAAACAGCCTTGCTTCTTCTCTTTCCCTCTTTCCTCCTCCACAAACTCTTTCTTTGCACCTAGTTTCTTTCTCTCTCTCTCTCTAAGAAGATGAATGATGGTGTTACGTAGAGGTTGGCCCTCTCTAATGCTACGGAGGGCTGGGACCCAAAGAGGTGCACCTCTTCATGAATGGGCACCAATATTGGCTTTTTGGCAGTTGGGCCCAAACTTAAGGGCCGAGCCCCAAATTTGGTTTTAAATCACTAAAGTGACCTACGGTGAATAAAACTGCCATTTAACTTGTTTTTAAGATGAACTGGCACCTCCTAGCCCCGACAAACCCGGGAACTAGGGGCATAGGCCTCTTAAATAAATTTGAGTCCAGCGTAAATTAATAAATAAACAGAGTTTCAATAAAAGTGCAACCGGCCATAATGGGCCATTTACGCGTCAGTTTTAAGCAGTTCTCATCGGCGTAATAGCGTGTGGCGATGATTTTCCGTCAAAAATAACTTGAATAAGGGGTTTTTTTTCCCCGCAAACACTTTTCAAACGCAACATTACCTTTGAAGATTCTCTTCCTGCTAATTATAACTTTTCAAACGTGGAAGAGGTTTCTTCTAAAGAACCAGAACTGGAACGACCTAGTTCATCAGAATTTATTAATCCGTCGCTTTGCAATCTCTCAATGTTCAAATTATTAACAATCTTGTTAGTAATATGCGTGGGTTTATACATGTACAGTTTGATTATGTTACTGTATTTCAGAATCCCTTTGATGTAGAAATTCTGCGCATAATTATATAAAGGAAAGCTATGATATTACTGCATCTTTGGATTCGAATGTTGTTTTTGTTTATATTGCAACACGCTTGTTTCATAGCCATGCATAATTCGCAATCGCTCTTACAATATCTTGATAGCAATTCTCATGTTGCCTGGTCCATTGAGACTCTCCTTTAGTTTTTAAAAAGGTTTTCTAGAATTGTAATTTCCTATTCAAGCAAGGAAATAAACCTTCTAAAATAACCATCTATCCAAGGAATACTCTAAGTGAGTATCTATCTTGAATACTTCTAAGAAAATTCCCTCTGGACATCTCAAATCATATTCCTTGGACCATAGAATAATAATTTCTACGGGTTAATATCTCCTTCTTCTCGGCAACGACGCCAAAATTCGGCTTATGTCGTGACTCACCGAATGAGATTATCAGATTTTTAATGTAGTAATTAAGATATCGTTCCCCAAATAGAGAGAATTGGAGACATAATAGTCGTGAAAGTTGTCATTATGTGTAAAAGATAAATAACCGGTTATCAAATGATATTTAACACAGGTGGCCAATACAACCCTTCAATATTCAAATAATAATTTAACTATTTTTTGATAGATCTTTGATACCAGTTCTCTCCCCATACATTTACTATGCAGGACCACTATTGGATTGAGTGATTAGAATGATCAAATGCACATCATAATGTAGTCTGCATTTATGACTCAACAGTTAAGCATAACCTACAAATGACTCGGAGAATCACACATTCCCTCTCATTTTGTCTCTCATAATATAACAGATTCCACAATGATAATAATATAACTTAATCATCTGAATGCTTCAACATGGTTTGGACTCGAACTGCCTCAAAGTACTACCAATCTGTCTTTACAAAACATTCATCATCAATTGAAAACATAGCTTACAAAAAAATGTAGACTTTGGAAAAATAGTAAGCAACACATACATTCAATCATTTACAAAATAAACATCCACAACTTACAAAGATAAGCACAAAAGTATCTGCTCAACAAAACTATTCTTATTAAATCGTTAATACAGCGGCTCTTTATAGTCTCGCGATTGTCATAACCGTTTAACTGCTATTCTCGAATTCGAATAATTTTTTGACCGTGTATCGGATTGGATCGGGTCTAATATTTTTTCGATCCAGCCGAAATCCGATACTTAGTAAAAATTTGACCCAGTTGAAATCCAACCTGGATCAATTTTACACTTAGAACTTTTAAAGACTGAAATTCTATAAAACTTAAGGAAAATCAGATACATAAAACTAAGTATATACAAGAATAAAAAGTAAAAAGTCATCATGTGACCAAATCAGGCGTAACTCGTCGGATGTAACTTCTATTACAATTTAGAAGTTGTCGGATCTGTTGTCGGTTATAGTGTCGGATGTAATCTGTTATGAATGTGTATGTCTTAGATTGTTTGTCTTTGACAGAATCTCATATCAGAATCAATTATGAAATCTGATATCAAATGTCAATTGTGAGGAGCTTAGTTAGCTCATTGGATGCAATCTGAAGCTTGTCAAATCTAAACTGATAATCATCGGATGCAACATCAGATGAAGTGTCAAATGTAAAATCAGTGACACGTCAGATTCACATTAGATGCAAATTCAAAAGCAAAATGAGTTGTCCATCAGATTTGACTGTCAGATGTAATTGAGAGGTCCCCCTTGTCGGATGTAACTGTTGGATGCAAATCAGTTTATGTGAATTTTCGGATATAACTATGAAGAATGAAATTTTTTCAAAAAATTGTCAAATGTAGATCGTCGGATCTAGCTCATCAGATGCACCGTAGGTTCTAGGCATCGGATGCAACTCGTCGGATGTAATGTCGGATGCAACTCTCAAGTCTAGTTTTTGGTTGTCGGATCTAGCTATCGGATGCAACTCGTCGGACCTAGATTGTCGATTCTAGGGTTATATATGAGTTCTTGGATCAAGATTCAAGAAGATTTTCAGAGGCTATCGACGCCAATGTTTGTTGATTCCTATCACAAGGAATACAGATTTTGTTTGCTATCTATCTTGATTCTCAACCTTCTTGTAGTATGGTGGTAATGTGCCCCACCTGCCAGTTCAGCACATCTACGGCTTGATCTCGATCCTAGAATGGCAATGAAAGCTCATCTTGAATACATGATATACTAGGACTTGTATATCTATGTTCTACAGTTTTGTTTCAGATATTTCTTGAATAATTACAGTCTGCAGATTATTCCTAGTCCTACTTCTTGGAAAAGAATCTAATCTATTGATCACAAGAAACTAATCTATGTAATTCACAAAACACAACAACTAACTACGAATTGCAAGATCCTACAAATTGCTTACCACAAATATCACTCAACAATTGTAATAAGAATTCCTCAGGGAGCCAAGCACAAAGCAACATCAAATCTGAATGCCTGTGATCTGCCCTAAGCCCTGCACATCTACCTGATACTAATCAATCCACAACAATATTAAGAAGGAAGATATCAACAACACATTCATACCAATGTATCCAAACAAGAGCATGAATGGAAAGCATAGAAGAGAATGCAAAATGAAGGATCTTCAATTAACAGTTCAACAACATTTCAATCCAAATATATGCTCTCTAAAACTCATGGAGGAGGCTCCTCTAGTAAATAGCTACAAGTGGGTGAACCCCATTCTATAAACTCTTGGGTTCCATCTCTTAACCTACACATTATTAGGAGGCCTCTTTCTTGAAAATACATCTCAAGTTTGAGAGGGCCCAAATTACTAGCTCCCACATAGTTTTCCATCTTTTGGGAAGAATTACCATGGGGCTCACAAAATATACAATTTAGCCTAGCACTAGTAATTCTTGTGCTCTCAGACTCGACTCTCAACATCATCTCCACTGAAAGCCCTTTTGAGAGATGAGGCACTGCATTGACACCTCAGGACATGGCATCAGCTAACAGACCTAGAGTTTTTGATGGGTGTCTCCACCAGATGGAACAACTTCTTGCCCCCCATCTTTTTTTGATCCTAACACAGCCTTGGCATCCAAAAAAGTTGAAGACCAACTTCCAGTGGCTCGAGTGTACTATAGAGCGGCGTTATTAGGCCATCCAAGTGTGTTGGCCCGACAAATTCCAAATATGGATAGATCAATTTTGGCTCACAGGTGTCCCTAAGTCCTTCTTCCCCTCCAAAGATGCGAAAATCGAAAAAAGACTGGAGTTTGTGGAAGAAGTCACGAGCTACCTCATCTGATGACGAAAAGACAAACACGGTCCCTACTAGCCTCATAGTGCCGAGGGACCGACACTACTTCAGGTCCACGTAAATAAATAAAATGGCCGGAAGTAGAAATAAGTGCGTGGGCCGTGGCATCCTGCGAGCGTAAGCCCATAGCCCAATGAGCACTTGTAAATGTTAATGTATTTTAAATAAACTAGACTTTGGGCAGTGTAATTAAAATAATGTTAAAAAGGCCAAAGTTTGAGCTAACTAAGTTTACTAAGTTTTGTTTAGTGGTCAAAAGTCAAATGGTGGTAGGTGGGTTGTGCTTTTTTGTGCACCATAGATTAGAATGTGTTTCTTTTGAAGGGTTAGGATCTCAATCCTACCTTCTTGAAGTAACCAATAGAAACCAAGGGGCAAGGGCCTCCCCAAAGATAAAAAGGCACCTCTTGTAACCATTTCACATGTTAATTGAGAGGAGAACACTCTACCAAATTGGAGATTCAAGCATCCTCATTGTAGTGGGTGATTCAGATCTCTCAACTGAAGTGAGTGATTCTGGGGTATGTTTACAAATGGAGGATCTATGCCTACCACATCAAACACCCTTTCCATATCATAGGGTTCATCCATGGTTGGAGGTATAGTATTCCTTATTTCCTCTCTGACTTCTAGTTCAGGCCCTTTGTTCTAGCCAACTTCTTCAGAGACATAGCCAAGTATGTCTTGTCCCCAAAGGAATGGGTCATCTAGTGTTCCGATACCATCCTAGATAAAGTTTGCCACCAAGTGGTTATCTATTGTCGCTTCTTGATATTCGAATAAGCATTGGATATCAAATGATTCAAATGGGATTCAGAGCTTTGTTACACAACAACCTATGGATCTGGTTTTAGAGGGATAATCTATAGTGACTGTCCATACTATGTCCTGTACTTCTGCATAGTCTAAGTCGCCTTCACTGTCCTCATCAGGAGGTACAACTTGGTTATGTTGATTAACTACAGATGTGAATGATATCAGCTCCTCAGACTTAGTGGACTTTTCAAGACCCACCTGCCAATCATGCTCTTCCATCTACTCTTTCCTAGGTGGGTCTGTTGTCCGTAACTCGCTCTGGGTTAGCGTCATCTGTAAATCTTCAATCTTCCCATTTAAAATTTCGTGAGTGACTAGCCCATAACTACATAGATCTAACCCATCCCTTTGTTCATGGCTTTGTATGCTTGTAGATCCTAGCTTCTCCCCCAAAGCTACTTCCTTCGCAAGATCGCATTCCCGAATCCTAGTCTGTATGGCCCGGAAAAATAATCAGGTTTTGATAGGTTTTCTTCGGAGTTTAATCCCCTTGGTTTTTCTCAATTCCAAGGGGATTGGCCTCATACTACCTTCTGAGGGAGTTGTTTCTTCATCTATACGGCTTTCAGTCAAGGGTATAGGAGCTATTGAGGATGATCCGTCCCTAGGTTTATGTCTTTGGAGTCTACCAGTTGCTTACTTGCTCCCTCACACTCTTCATTAGAGATGTCTATCCATACCCTATCTTGGGTTACCCTCAACCACTTCTTCTCTATCAGTGTTTCTGCCAAGTTTATTGGGGGTTTTTCTCCTTCTGTTCTAGTCACGTCACCTTGAGAGATCACTCTTCAGTCTACCTGTGGTTGACTCAAAGTTTTGTAGGTTCTAAGTAGTTCGTTATCTATGACATCATGGCCTATTGCCTTTTGCCTTTGATTTCCAATATTCAAACCATTCTCTTGTGACCAACATCCATTCTCTGAATGGGCACACTCCCTACCATATCCACAAAAGGTCTTGGGGTGCGCAAGTGCATCACCTTTTACAAAAGTGGAACTATTAAGTGGTGATTTACCACGTTGTTTTGGTGGTGTCCTCTTTCAAAGGTACTGTATGGTTAGTTTTCATCATGGCTAAGATCGTTTGGCATTCATTCGTAGCAAGAAAGGCCTCTTTTGTGGTTCTAGCTCTAGACACTGCTTTTTCGAATGATGTAACCCCAGATTGGCATACTTCTAGCTGGAAAGCCGGTTGTAGGCCCCTCAAGAAAAATGTGAGTACTAATTAAGATGATACCTCAGTCACTAGCCCTATGTTCAATTGGTGAACGAGCTCCTTGAGTCGTTTAATATATAGGCGTACTGATTCTCTTGGTTCTTGTTGTATAAAGGTCAGAGCAAACATCAAGCTATCGACATTGTATTTGAGTCCAAACTCTGCTACAAATAGTCGTAACAGTTCCTCCAAGGTGGTAATGAAATCTTTGGGTGGATTATAGTACTATCATCTAGCTTCCCCTACCAGAGTCGTGGAAAACAACAACATTCTATGCATTGGATTTACAAACATCAGTGTGTCAAACTCCTGGATATGTCTATGGGCATTTTCATCAGTTCCTTTGTGAAACTGAGGTAGGGAGCCTACTATTCTTGGTGCCCTTTCGATATCATCAGGGACAATGATGGGCAAAGTGACCCTCCTTATCGTAGATAACAAAGAACACTCAGACTGTACCTGCAAGTATGGTACAACAAAACAGAGTGATTGCAGTGGAGAAAGTGTTCGGAGTGCGCCAAAAGTGATTTCACCATTCCATTGGGCACGTAGTTGGGAGTTGACAACTGAGTGCATTTCGGAAGGCGACGCCGATTTGGCTTTCAATTTGGTGGAAAAGCGGCGAGTGGCCTGGTAAGGAAAAAAGTGCAGGTCATTATTTTTGACCTCTAACATCACAGTTGGCCTCGACATGTTATTGCAAGGACTTGACACAGATGTAGCAACCGTCAAGGTTATTTGCGATGCTATCAAAGAACAGAGAGGAACCATAGTGCAACTGCTCAACTATATCAAAAGTGGTAAGCATAATGCTTGCTCAACTGGCATTTGGTTAGTAGGTTGACCATATGGGAGGTTTGTCTGACCACTATAGTTATGGACATGTAGTTAAAAGGTGGCTCACTCTACTTTCTTTAAGAGGGGTCTACTTGCATTTATTACATTAGCCTAGAAATGCTAGTTCCTACATGGTCATTCCATCTTTTGGGATTCACCATGAGGCTTACACAGCTCTTGCTTGTCATTCTTAGCTAGTACTTCTCGGCTATTAGTCTTCGTTTTTCTCATCTTCTCAGATACCTCGGTCTAAGGTGAGAGGTGCTCGTGGGTAGCTCTAGTCGAGTATCTTGGAGATTCATTAGAATCAGCCAAAATCATCCCACCCCTAATGTATTGCAGGACCCACTACAACTCATATTGAATGATGTTGCTCCGCTTCCACATTGGCATCTTTGATTGTCACTTGGAAAAGCGTAGATCCTTGTTCGATTGCATAAAACCAAGTGCTTATTGTTGCCAGTCTTTATCACAAAAATCGTTTGCTGCAATTTAATCAAAATGCCCTATTGCCGCAGATGGTTGTTTCCTTCAAAATTGGAGAGCTCCTAGAAGCTTCACAATATGGCATGCCTGAGTGTTTTCCTCGTGTCTTTTGTTTTATCACTTGTATCTGCCATTCGGTTTCATCTGGGGTTTCTTGGTAGGTACTAACTTTTGGGAGGTCTATATTCTCCATTTTGCTTCTGGGCATTTCCATAGTTCTTCTCTTAGTCGAAGTTCCAGTCTTGTCGATGCTCTTTCCTGATAGGTTGCACAAATCTTGGTTATCAGTCTTCAAGGGATTAGACTCATCGACAAATTAGTGGTAGAAAACAAATTTGGACGGATGGGTTGGATAGGGAGTTGGTGGAAGGATGAAGGAACTGATAGTTCTACAGTTGCAGCCTTAGATCCTTGCAATGTCGAGCTTTGACTGCTACTTATTCACTTTGCCCTGCAGGCTTACTGTTGTCTTTATCTTTTCTACAGCTCCTTCTTTTGATCCATTACTTTTGGATCTCTTTGGGCTTGATAGGAGGGGATTCAGCTATCATTGCTCCAGAGAGTTTCTTTTGATCAAGATCGATCTGACTCAACTGTTGCTTAAGTTTCGTCCTTTCCTCCTTAGTTTTTTTGCTTCATTTTTTTTTTTGCTGTTTCACCTGCTTTATTAGATCTTCTTTTTTGGCTGACCAACCAATGTAGGTGGTAGTTGGTCTCCGTAGGACATTTGCAATGATCTCTTAGCCACTTCGATGAAACTATCAGGGTCTGAAAAGACTGGGAATTTCTCAGATGGAATACGAGATGATGGAAAATAGAGAAATGAAAGGAAGGGTGGTGGCGGTGGTGACAACGGTAGATGGTGTGGGCGATAGACATGAGAATGGATGCAGATGTTGTGGCAAGAGGGCTGGTTGAAGAAGGATACTGATTTCCCAATGCTTGTACTTCTATCGTCTGAAGGATCTTCATCATGACTGGGGTACTTATTCTGATTCAGACGCTTTGGATTGCCCATCTGCCTTCTTAGCCTTGTCGTTGTCTCTTTGGTTTTGTGACCTTGGTTGTCAATTTGCTCATTTGTTGCCGACATTGTGGCTGCTCCAGTGGATGTCTGCAAATCCACTTTCTCCCCCCAAAAAAATATGTTGGTGGAGATGTTGTTATCTGTAACTTTCATCTCAAGGTTGGATCGACATTTGGAACACGTAGTTGAAACACGTTGAACATGCGACTGGACTAAAGATTGAACAAATTTTAACTAAATTTGTTTCAATCTTGCTGTAGTTGACTCGAAGATGAATATCTCTATGAAAGACAAGAATCAACTCTGAAATGTCGTGGATTTATGAAAGTTGTAGTATGCTCAAAGATTCTAAACTCTGTACAAGGTGATGGATAGATGAATGAAAATGTGTTCTTGAGATACTCTACGGAAGAATCTCGTGCAATAGCTATTTCTCATGCAAAAATCAATCACACAAAAGGGATGAAGAAGAACAAGGAAATAAACAAACGGTACGAAAAAAGAAAACTGTATGGCACTTGTCACGAACAAAACTTTCATTCATCAACATTGATAATTGACCTTGACAACTGCAATATCCCATTGGTCTTGTAGAGTAATGAGAAAAACTCTGATATGTCCTTGTCAAAAACAAGGCAGGGTTGGTGACACTAAGTCGATCATCATTGATAGCAGATATTGCAAGATATGGCTTGAAATGCATAGAAGGAGAAGACACTATTTCCATTAGTATCCTTTGGATCATGAGATTCATAAAATGAATCGCTTTTAGATTTTCGATTCTCAAATTTGGTTTGTTATATTTAGTGGTTGGAAATCTTGTCAAAAAATGGAAAGACATATAGATTTGATGTTGTAGAAGTGGAGATAAAATGTCAATTCTCTAGAGAGAGTGCTCTTGTCTGGAAATAGTAGCATATGATGGAATATCGATTTCTTTTACATCTTGCAATAACTCATTTCATATAATGTCTATGTTCAATTATCAATCTGGTAAATGTCGTGGTAATGTAGAAGTTTTCAAGGAACTTCTCGATTGAGCAGCATGTTTAATTGTTGGTTGCTATGGTGCTCGTGTAGTGTTGTCGTGAGGATCCTATCGTGATTCATAACTGACGTGTCGGGTAGGTAGGATCTTGTTGGGTTGTTTTGGGCAGTCTTTGAAACTGTGTTTTTTGACACAGTCGGGACACTCGACATGGTACTTGGTTTTGACTGGACAATCAACCATGAAGTGGCCGGTTTCACCACAGATGAAACATTTGTTGTTCATTGGCCCTGGCGTAATGGCATAACCATCTTGTATGACTTTTTGGTGGGTATTCGTGAAAATGTGAGGAATGTCCAGATGGTGACGGTTGTTTTTCATATCGTTGGATGGCATGTGCTTGGATAGGCTGATATGAAGGACAAGCATCAGCAGGATGCGTAGCCCAGCAGTGTGGGCACAAGATGAGTTTTTGTCTATTAGGTACCTGGGCAATGTGTGGTTGACGAGACATACTGCTTTGGATAGACTTCAGGGTATTTTGAACTCATTGATGAGTTTCTCCATTTGCAGTTGATGTTGTTTATTAAGCAACTCCAGCTGGGATTTCCAAAGCTAATCTCGAATCTCGTCAATTGGCTTCTACTCATGGACATGAGCACGAGGTACTTTTCTTTCCCTGGAGTCATCAACATCTGATTCGTCATCTCCTGGATAGCATCAGACATAACTAATTTTAGGCTTGTATATTCGTCATTTGATTTAAGCTTGCATTTGATCCATCTTGGAAGTCCGACTGAAAACCAGATGAGCATCTGTTCGGTGGGCTGTTCTTGTACTTGACTTTTTAAGCGCTTGAAATGCTCAATATAGTCTCGTAGACGTTCATCTTTTGCCATCTTGATGTTACTCAATTTGACAAAAGGATTCTCTATTAAACGAAGGGGTTTAAAACGCTTGATAAAGGACTCTTTCAGATTAGACCAATTCAATTTATCTTTACGATCGAGGTTAAAAAACCAGTCACGTGCTTTAGCGATCATGGTCATGGAAAATAGTTGGACCATAGCATCAGGAGATGTTTTGCCATACACATTGCATGCATTCTCAAAGATCTGCAAGAATCTTTGAGGGTCCGAATTACCATCAAACTTTGGTAGATCCAGTTTTAGGGTTCTTTTCTCAAGATGCGCTCCGTGAGTGGCAAAAGCTCCATTCAAATGGGATCGTGCCCGTGAAGACTCGGGTCTATCAGGTTCTCGTCCCTCAAATGTATTTGTGGATGGCTCGTGGATTTGCATTTGGTAGAACCTATGACGTCTGAGTTGTTTAGCTATAAGAAACATCATTTCGTGTGGATCATCTTATGGGATATCAGGATCAGTATGTTGGTCCATTGTGTACTATCGTGTATTTTATTTTTGTATGAGTTTTTGGTGTTTTTTGATTGTTTAGGGTTTTTTTTTTTTTTTTTTGGGCTAGTAGGGAAGTCAACGGGGAGACTCAGTATCAAAAGGGCTTTCTATTGGTATAAGTTGTGTTTTTTTGGATTTTTCTTTTGTTGAGTTCTAAAGCTCGGTTGAGATAATGGTTCGGTCAAAATGGAAATCAGAGATCTCGGTTGAAAATTATGAGTGAGAGTGGATCCGGTCCAGTCGAGATGGTGTTGAAGTGATTCGGTCGAGATTGCTCTCTCTCTTTGGACTCAGTCGAGATGGTCTTTAGGAGACTCGGTCGAGATCATCGTCAAGAGACTCGGTCGAGGTCGTCTTCAAGAGAGAATGGAGCGTGAAGGAAAGCAAAGGAGATGAAAGGAGCTTGTTAGTGAGGGAGCCATGGAGGTGAAGGAAGGTTGTGCAGGGATGAAGGAGGAGATGAATGGCTGTTTGGATCAAAGTGGAGAAAGAGTTGTGTGTAAATGCAAAAGGAGTGCGTTTGTGGTTGGTTGGAAGGTGTTTTCTATGCAGGGTTGTGGGTTTGTAGATCATGGAAAGTGGGCAGGTTGCATTTTATTGCAGGTGGATGATTGTCTGGCAAGAAAAATCATAGGGTTGTGTTGTTTCAGCGTGGATTCGGACAACGTGTGGAACGGGCTGATGAAACAGGTTGTTGCAACAGGTTTGGGATGAATCTGTGGCCAAATGTAGATAGATCTCCTGTGCTAGAGGATCTTTTAACAAGTTTTTCTTCTTGCTTATAGGTTATGTTTGCACTCTGCTTGTCAACAGAGAGTGTGGGCTTGTTTATAAGTTTATCTTTCTTTTTTCAGAGCCCATATCAGGCAGAGGGGGCTGATGAACATTGTAGTATATGTCCTAGCTTTTAGAGGACGACTTAAGAGGGTCACTCTTGAAAACGTATCACATGCATTCACAACCAAACATGCAATCAAACCTTTCAACCTGTAGATCAACATACAGTCCAGCTGAACAAACCATGATTCTACTCCTCCTTTGCTACAAAAACGAGTTTGAATCAGATCCTAAACACTAGAACTATTCCACGCATGCATTAATCTACAAACAAGAAACAAGAACTAATTTAGATAGCATTTTGGAAAGCCCAAGAATCAAGAAACACACATTTCTTGATTCTTGGATAGCCAAGAACATCAATGGAATGGGCTGCCTTAGTATTTGCAAGATCTACACCACAACCCAGCCAAGATGAATTACCACAATGCTGATTCTTATATTAATCTACAAGCATAAATGAAAGAAATCAAGAAAGCTAGTCCTCCCTAAGATCCACAACCACACACAAAGGGAATGGAAGGGCAAGATCATTAATGTATCACTCAAGAAACAAGAATGATCAAGGAGCTCAAAGATGTATCAAACTCATGGAAGCTATTCTCATTGAAGCATGGAGTAGATACAATTACAAAAAGCTCCCTTCTACAAAGGGTGAGTCTCTTAAATAAACAGAGAGCTCCTTAGGTGGCATCCTAGTGGCATTTCCACATTTCACAAATTACAAGTGGAATAATGCTCTCCACTAGATGTCACCATCAAAAGCTACATGGTCATTCCATCTTTCGGGATTCACCATGAGGCTTACACAGTTCTTGCTTGTTATTCTTAACTAGTACTTCTCAGCTCTCATACTCGGCTCTCAGTCTTAGTTTGTCTCGTCTTCTCAGAGACCTCCTCGGCCTAGGGTGAGAGGTGCTCGTGGGTAGCTTTGGTCGAGTATCTAGGGGATTCATCAGAATCAGCCAACATCAGTATGAAAAGACAATGGACCGCCAGACCACCGCCAAAGGCAAAGGCTGCGGTCTATATATGACACACCGCAAGCTACCGCAAGGATTCACCAAAGGCACCTTTTACCACCAAGGCACCGCAAGAGTCAATCTGCGGTCACTATACGAAGACCAGTCATCACCAGGGAACTGCATTCTCGACTGCGGTCATCTATGACTGCAATAAGTGTCGGGTTTCATTCTCCCAAAGCAGAGCTTAAACTTGTCTGATGTACGATCTGTATAGATGTCACTGTACAATATTTTACGACCAAGTACACAATTTAGTGTAAACTAATCTTCTAATTAGTTAAACTCTTCTTGTAAATAAACAAGAATGATGTGTATAAATACATCTAGCTCTCATTTCGAAGTAGTGAGCATCTCAGTTACGCTTTGAGGCTGTACCCATTTGTTGCTCTTGCTCCATATCAACAAATTGCTCTTATGACAAGCCTTCTTTGTAATATAGAAACAACAACTTATTCATCTGTGTGTTATGTAGATGTATGCATGTTATAATTTGATGGCTCACTCTACTTTCTTTAAGAGGGTCTACTTGCATTTATTACAGTAGCCGAGAAATGCTAGTTCCATTAGGTGGTATCAGAGCATTCTGCTTCCGCCCTTTCAGGTGGTGTCAGGGCATTCATCCTTCCGTACCCCCAATTTTCGACAATTAGGCCAATTTTGGCATTGGAGGTAACTCGAGCAAGTACACATGCTAGATGATGAAGGCCAAATCCAAGAGTAAGTTAGGCACTTGACACATGACATGATGGTAGAGGGCAAGTGACACCTTCCTATGTGTTGTATTGAGATCATGTGACCAATCACAAGTAAGAGATCCATGAAATTGGTCCAATCAAGTTTGGGGGCCTATATGTCACTAAGCCAATCAAATTAGGAGGAGGAAAAGAAGGGGTCTAATCATGTTTCACTCCTCTCTACCTCGAGTTGCTACTTATATGAGTGATAGATCAATTCTATGTAGGTTTTTTGGAGTTAATGAGAGTATATACATTTTGAACTATTTTTGGCTTTCTCTAGAGCTCTACCCAAGGATTGATGCTTGGATTCTTTCTCTACCCAAGAGCAAGGCTTTTTGTACTTAGTTTTTTCATCCATATGTCTCCACACGTGTGAATGTACTTTCATGAATAATGTATGCATGTTACATAGTGCTCTTGCCTTAGATTTGTGAGATAGATCTTGGTATTCAATGTATGCTTGATCTATTGTGCAATCACCCACATCTTAGGAGATCAATCACACTTTTGGGGTGTCCCACATGTGTGAAATTTAGCAAAAGTAACCATCTTGCTAGTTTTGGGTGTACCCAAGAGGAGGGCTTTGAATGCACCACCTTTTACGGTTATATTTAGCTAAGGATTTGGAATAGTCCTAATATGGTAGAGCGACCCTTTGGTATTCGAGATTATTGGTTACGCCTCGATTTAATTTCCTGTCAAGGCCCTTTTGTGACTAATGACCTTGAGAGGACCCAAAACTCTCTTTGAGACATATGGAGTAGTGCATGTACGTGAGACTGATATATGCATGAGGACTGCATGGGAGTTGTGATCTATTTATAGTTGGATTGCATGGGGGGTGTCTGATATGCCTTCGCTTAGTTTTGCACTTTTCGCATTCAAGGAGGAGTGTTGAATTGCGAAGTCCAAAAACCTTCATTGTTTTTGCACTTTTCCATTCAAGGAACACTGGACATGCACACTGCTACTTTACATACCAACATTTTATTAGAACATTACGAAAATTTTGCAAATTTTGGTATAAAAACTACCAAATTAAACTTCCGACGCTCATAACTTTTGCTATAGGACACCAAATTCGGTGCTCTAAAGCATAGTACATAGAGATATTGGGTTAGCAAGATGATTGCCATGTCACCCTACCACTTGGACTTCACATGTGTAATCCATAAGTGCCCAAAAAAATAGTAAGAGAGCGCACTTCTACAAGGAGGTATTTCCAAAAATCCTATCCCAACCCCACATGCATCAATCAAAGGTTACAAGGACTCTTATAAAGTTCAAATGCATAGAAGCTTCTATTAGGTCCATCAAGCAAGCATAGGCTTAGATCAAGCAAAAATAGCTTCTATGGAGGGTGCCAACAAGCAAAACTTCAAGATAATGGTGCCTAAGCCTGCCACCACCAAATTGGGTGCATGAGGCCTCAAATCAGAGGAAATCCTACATATATTTAGATTGTATAAAATAGAGGTTTCAGATCCCTTATCAAGAGTTATTCATGCTCAGAAACCACCAAAAATACACTAATTTTGGAATTTTTGAGACTCTTAATGGTGATCAAACCCAACCAAAGTTTATGATAGCCCCTGGAAAGCTTCATTACACGTATGAGAATGTGCATGCAATTTTATGTAAGGATTTAATGAAAAACTCCCAAAAAAGTGAAAAAAAAAAAACCATGTTTTTTTGACATTTTTTCAACCTTTCAGCTTGTTCTTGTGGATCTAGTCCACATGAAATTGTGAAAAGACCTTATCTACTATAATTTAATCACATTCAATTGCAGAAAGTTCTGATTTAGATATATCATGCATGGTTCATGTAGCCCATTTCTACTCAAAAACACCAATTTTCGACCAAAAATCGCTACCCAGTTCCAATTTTGACCACAATACTAGCATGCAATCATTAGAATAAATCACAATGACTGTAAAATAGCAAGTCCAAATCTGAAAAATGTTCAAGAACAGTATCTTTGATAAATTTTAAGTCAAAATAGTGAATACTAGCTCAAAAGCATGAAAAATAGTAAAAAATCCATTGATTTCCATCACTTCCTACAAAAACTCATATCCATGATCAATAGGTTGAAAGCAAATCAAAATCAAAGAAGCCACTTACTTGGAGGCCAATTCCACCACCTTGAAGTAAAAAGCAAGGAGAACTTATCAAAAAGCTAAAAACAACAAGAATTCCAACTTCACCTTATGATGCAAAAACCTTGTTCTGATACCACTATAATGATTGCGAAGTGGAGATATCCTTAAATCTCGTTACATGCAACCAACAGGACACATGTGGAGCAAAACCACCCAACCAACAGGAAATGGCTAGTCAAAACCCTAACCACTTCACACCCAAGCCAAGGTGACTGATGCAAGAGAGGATCCTAGCTTTTAGAAATAGAAGTATGAGTGAGTAGGTGACTCAATGCAAGAGAGGAGAGGATCCTAGCTTCTAGAAATAGAAGTATGAGTGAGTAGGTGGGTGAGTTCCTAAAAGATAAATAGTCCTCAAGAGCTAAGGAATATATTTTTTAGGACCTCTATTCTAATCCAAAAGTATTTGATCTCCTATTCTTGCACCAAAAGCTTTCAATCGCTATGCAAAAGCTCCATAGGTCCAATCAGAGCACCTAGGTCCTCACAAGGCTATTAATTACATTACTAGCCTAGTTTGGAATGACGTGACATAACTAATAATCTTGTAAACTGGAGTAGTGGCATCCAAGTCAGGTATTCTGATTGGACATGGACATAGCCGTTTGAATTAGACTCATGTAAAATTCTTGATAAGAAAATAGAGTCCTTGCACTTGGAAAAATACAATCTATCTATATAGCTTACTCATTGTTACTCCGCGATTGACTATTTTTTAAACAACTTAGTCTTGATCAATAAAGAGTTAATTTGGCACTATAGACTTGGGCATTTTAATCATGCATCTATTGCTATTATGTTAAGTGTTTTTTTGGTTCTTGATCTTGATTATCGATGTAGAAACTTCAACACTCCAATCTACCAATGTTGTATTATAGGAAAGTAGACTAGAAGAATTTTTAAATCAAATCAAGAACATGTATCTAGAAATATTTTAGACAAAATTTATTCAGATATATGTGGCCCAATGCAAACACCATCAAAGCCATAATTATTTGATGCTAAATTTTTTTATTACATTCATTGATGACTATTCAAGAAGAGCTATTCTATATTTCGAAAAATCTTGGAGTTGGAAAATTTGGCAAGAGCTTCGCTAGCACAAGTGAGAATTGAAACTGGATTCAGGTATAGGTGAATTTAAAGGGTCCATTAGACAAAATACTAGTTTGGCAGTTCAGTTTTGGACAAAAATTTGTAGCCATGCTCAATATTGTCAAAATAGCTTCCAAAAATCTCAGCGAAGGTTTCTGAATATATGAAGTGATCCGACGAAGATTTTGAAGATCTAGCGAAGGTTAATCATTCATCTAATAACATCCTTCACCTAGGTACTGTAGATAATAAAAATTTTCAGAATCTAAACCTATGTCCAACTTAATTTTGGCATTCTGAATCCATCTGTCAGGTCGACGAAGGTTAATAAAGATTGTAAGGTGCTCGACGAAGGTTCTCAAATTGGGACCAGTTGCGCCAATCTATGAGGATCCAGTTTTATCTTGGGATACTCTGATGGAATGCCTCAACTACCCAATTGTTGATGAACAAGGTTATTCAGAATGGCCACCAGACCCTTATGGGTATTATTGAAAATCTGGCAAGTCCAAGTTCTTACTGATCGCCATCATCTATAAAGCCTCAGGTTTTACGTAAGCGAATTCTATCCACGCTTTTTCCTGAAGCACCATGTCCCAACAATAAAAGAACCGACAACATTGCCCCTTCACGACAATTGCAGCCTAGTGCCGAGGGGACCGACACTACTTTGGGCCGTGGACCCTGTTGTGGGTATTTCATGTATACAAATAAATAAGTGGGTCCCACCACTTAAAAATACTGTTGGCCAAGCCTTGCCTAGTGGGCCCCACCACAGTACAGTAGAATAATAAGTGCAAGGCATTGGCATCCTGTGTGTATAAGCCCAGCCACCAATGAGCAAAAGTAGCAAGTTGTAATTCCTAGGAATAAGAGACTAGGGGCTTAAAACTCTAAAATGACATTAGAGGCCCTAAGTCAAGTTGCAAATAAAAAAGCTAAAAGGGCCCAACTTAAAACTCACATGAATCATGTGAGTGCCCTTGTGCTTTCTTAGCACCAATAGATTCAAGTTGTGTTTATTTTAAAGGCTTGGATTGAGAATCCTTGCCCCAATGAAGTGGCCAATGAGAGTAAAGGAGGCTCACCTCTAAAATCTATAAGAGAGAGTCATTTCCTTTGTATTGTATCATCTTCCATTCTCATTCTAATGAAACTCTCTTGGTTTCTCCATCTCCATCTCTCTCTCTCTCTCTCTCTCTCTCTCTCTCCTCTCTTCTCTCTCTCTCTCTCTCTCTCTCTCTCTCTCTCTCTCTCTCTCTCTCTCTCTCTCTCTCTCTCTCTCTCTCTCTCTCTCTCTCTCTCTCTCTCTCTCTCTCTCTCTACGTTGGGATAGAATAGCTTTGGGTAGGCGCTTGAGCCCCCAAAGCCTTTCTCAACCTAGGCGTACTCTCTCCCTCTCTCCACTCTCTTTCTCCTCTCTCTCCTCCCCCTCTCTCTTCTTGCTATGCAGGTGAAGGCGAGGTTGCCGCTCTCAGCGACGGACCCCTATGCTACATCGACAACACAATAGAGGATTGAACGAGCAAAAGCTGTTTCGTGTCCCCTAGAATTGCACAGATGAGAAATAGTATTCGTCATTCGTTGTTTCAATGTTGGACATTCGTTCATGGTGTGATTTCCTACACAAATTGAACACCAGGCATTTTCTCGACTAGGAAAGGTCTTAGCAAACTTTTCCATTGCTTTGCTATGCTAAGCTTGCACCTCTTCCAAAGCTTTCAGCTTCTCATCGAACTGAGACTACATCTTATCCAACTGCATCTGTTGCTTTTGACCAAGTTTCTCGAACTCGTTGATCATCAATTCCGCAGTATTTAATATTCGTGGATGCAATAGTGGTGGATGTAGTAGTGGTTTGCCCCATTGTATATGGCAGTATTTCAATATGTGGTTCTTCATCCTCCTCTCATCTCGTATCGTCCATAGCATTCTGTAAGGACGCATACTCAGTATGGCGTTTCAACTCGCGTCTAATTCTCTTAGGCAGACCTGCTAAAAACCACATAATCATAGCATCGTCATTAATTAAATCATGATCACACTCAGATCTGAGGTATTTAACCCTTTCAATATAATCTCGTATTCCCTCTCTCTTTCCCATTTTAATTTTACTTAAAATTAGGAAAGGATCTTCTATAAATTTTCTCGGTTTAAATCTTGTGATGAGGGCTTAACAACTTCCCAATCGGCATGTTCTGTTTCATCTTGGTTATAAAACCAATCTTGTGTTACTCCAGTTAAGGCATCAAAAATAGCTTAAGTTTATCCTGTGGAAAAATTTTTGTCATATACCTCACATGATTCAGAATAGATTTTGAGAAATCTAACAGGATTAGATAACCAATTATACTCATTAGGGCCCTTTTTGGACTCAAAAAGGGCCTCTTCACTAATTATAATTAGTGTTAATGACGACATGTGTACCAATAACAGAGTGACAACTGAGATGGAATGGTCCATATGACATGGCACATCCAATGGTGTAAATCAGATCTTCAAATTCCAACCCACCCACTAACTCTCCACTAACTCTACTTCCTCAACCCATATTAATGATGATATGACATGGCTCAAATTTAAATTTAAATGAAAATGTGACTGTTTCTTCAAAGACTTCAAAAGCCTTTTTATTAACTCAGAATGCCGAAAAATGGGGCCCAATATTGCCTTGGGCCCCCATATTGAAAACAAAATTTCGAGAAAAAAAGGGGGGAGAGGGGGGAGTGGCCAAGGGAGAGAGTTGGGGGGGGGGGGGGGGGGGGGGGGGGGGGGGGGGGGGGGGGGGGGGGGGGGGGGGGGGGGGGGGGGGGGGGGGGGGGGGGGGGGGGGGGGGGGGGGGGGGGG
>MU836531.1:0-27546 GCA_029204225.1 Diphasiastrum complanatum | reverse complement strand
TCATAATTTTGCCGCTAGAAAGTCAATGGGATACTGTAGCTCATCGTCTCTCCGCTCGGTCGGCTGTAAAGTTTGTGTAGTGGGTTTCTTTCCTAGCCTATCCTCAACCTAAGATCCAAGCAATCTAGCATCAAGGAGATGAAGCTAGTTGTCACGCGTAGGTTCGTTCCCATGAGAGCGATGGCATATCTCAGATTTTAGCATGAATGGAAGATCCACAACTAACTCTAACATCCATTAACCCAAAGCATTAACACTACGCATTAACACTACTCCGTTAACCCTACGATCCACAATGAAGATAGCTTACTCTTTCTCTCTCTCCCTTTCTCTCTCACAAAAAGTACAATAAAGATAAATCCCAATAACATTCAGATCCAACAATTAGCAAACACAACAAAAGCATGAGAGATGGAGGAAAAATATAGAGAGCAATGACATTCACAAATCCATTCTATAAGGGAACCAGTCTTCTTGTATTGAAATGAGGATATGAACATGTGTAGCAAACTCGAGTTTGTCCCTTTTTATAGTGGAGAGGAGGGCCTTGGCCTCAAAATCCTATTGGCCCATTTCTACCTCCCTAACTATTCAAACTTAAAAAAAGAGTGGAAACCCATTTCAAATTGGAGGGAACTAGTTTGAATTTGAATTTGAACCAATTTTGGTGGGAGTCCCAACTTTATTCACTAACTTGACATTTAGGCCTACGACATTAAAAGTCCGCAAAAAGGCCTAAAGTCCATTTATTGACTTTCTAGTTATTAAATAACTATGTGATCATTAGGTTGGACTTACACATGCAGGGTGCCAAATCCCTCTCACTTATTAATTAGGGTTAGGATTGCCTTGGGATCCGCAAACTCTCCAACAATATCCTCCACCAAAACTGGTGGCGGTCCCATGACACCTGCAAGAGGCAGTGTCTGGGGGCTTTTATTAACATCACGTCGTATTTTTATTAAATGATACTGCACCTTCTCCATGAAATTGAGTTGGGCAGTGTTGAAATCTAGGTTGTGCGACAAAAAACAACAATGGGCTCCGGCGATCCACTTTGAGGTCGTCCAAGCGATGAACCAAGATTCCTAGGAGCCTCCCATCATGGCAGCACAGAACTATAATCTGGCCACTAGCAGCTGATCTTTAATACTATCTGACGCCATTGGCTTATTTGGATCGAATGCCAAAGTGGGAAGGCAATCATCCCATTGCGTTGCAATGGACGCTAGTAGAGTTAGATCTTTTGCGAACAGCGCCAATTGCCTCATTGTTGGATCGCTGGGAGAGTGGACGTACTCTTGCTGGTATGCTTGTAGGGCTCTCTAGAAATCCACTGATATCTCTCAATTATAAGGTTGGTAGATTATTGGCCAATTCAACGTATGGATGGTAATTTTGTCCATGGTCAATCCCAAATCCTTCCACTTATTCCTTCGTGGCATTGGAACGTAGTATGGATCTACGTGCAACTAGCGAGGGCTGGCCACATAACTCCTAATTGATTCTGGAGTTTTCTCAAAAACAGTAGTTCTCCAGGCCAATTGCTCTCCCAATGTAGGTAGCTTATCCAACTCTTTGTTGGCCTCAATTTCAAAGGTCTTAAGCTTAATGACCCAACAACCACGTGAGGACTCATGGGGATGTTGCGTTAAAAAGCTCTGGATTTGGTCCTCAACGCTGATTGGTCTTTTGAACAATGGTTTGGTCCCTGAAGTGGATGGACCTGTTTGCGTTGCCTATGGAACTGGTTAAACTCCTTCTACTTTAGGGACTCCACCTTATTCCACGTCTGAATCCAAACCTATATTTAATCATGTCGTTTCTTGTTGTTGAGACGAGAATTGTGGCATCAATAAAACTTGGATTTAAGAATTAGACTCCAAAACTTGAGCGACAGCCTTTTCATATTCATTGATGGTTGTTGTTGAGTTTCACATGTGTGGATTGTCCACTACATGTACTTGTGATCTCCTAAGGTGTGTAGATGCACCAAGATCAAGACTAGATTGAGATTCAAGATCTATCTTTGATTCTATGGCAAAAACACACTACTACATGCATTCAATCACTTCCAACTCTCACTCACACGTGTGGGAAGTGTTCCAAAAGTATTCTAAGTAAAAACAAGCTGCTCTCCTCGAGTAGAGAGAGAAAAACCATCATGAGCTCTCGGGTAGAGAGAGAAAGCTAGAAATTCAATGACACTCAAAATCCACTCAATCTCAAAATCAATTAGATCCAAAAGGAGGAGTACAATGATACTAATAGATTCATGAGATACCACTATGCTTAACTATGATTGGATCACACTTTGCCACCTCTTAATCCTATTGGACCATTGATCCATGCACCTCTAAATTCTATTGGACTATATTCAAGCACACCTCAATTTTCTATTGGACCTCACAAGGTTCCACCTCTAAATCCTATTGGACCTCTTAAGCTTCATCAAACAAAAGCATGACACTTGTCTACACTCTAATTGGCACAAGTTTGGCTCTATTTTGGCTTAATAGTGGCATTACAAGTAGAAATGGATAATTTGCCATCTATGCCAAATTTGACCCTATCAACATCCTACACCTAAATGCTTGACTATGAAATTCTATGAGACTCCTATATCAAACATTTTGATTTACTTTACAATTCTCCACACGTGGAAACATCCTCCACACATGTGAGATTCACTTACAAACTTCTATCATAAAAAATACCAAGCTAGATTTTTGCCAATTTCTCACACTCCTCCTCAAAAAATAGCTTGGAAAGGTACTAGATCACTTGAGAAGTTTGTAAATCTTTTTGAGTGGATCCTTTGGTATGCATAAGAAGTGAAGATCAGCCAAGGGATCCATCATAGCAGCACCCTCACCATATCCATGATAAGGTCTCTTTGGTAGAGATCTCTTGCCAATGCCTTTGAAGAGTGCTCCACCAATATGCCACTATTATCATGGGCTTCCTCCATGCTTGATGATGATCTTTGCCTTGAAAGTTCCACTTGCATGATGGATGCACCATAGATAGAGAAATCTGAGGCTTCCAAGCCTCATAAGGATCATGGAGATCAAGATCATAAGATGTGAAACAATGATGATTATCAAGATTATGCTTTCTAGCTTGACTAGTCCACATACAATGAACTATATCCATGATGGATCTAATCTTGATATCAAAGACTATCTTGATCTTTTTTAGGCTAGTTACTCTCTCAAGGATGTAAGTGTCCACTTTGGATGCTTCACTTAATCTCAAGAGTAGTTTAAAATTTGCCTCAAAACATGTGAAAACATGATTTTCAAAAAAGTGAGTACCAAGCTCAATCTTGTTCTTACTAGAACCAAGAGCATACTTTTGACAATACAATATCTTGCTTTCAAAAAGTATTGAAAACACATCTAAGTCAATAATGACAAGAAACATGTCCATACCATAAGCATCATACAAAACTAGTATAGCTTTTCTTGAACTTTGGGATCCAAAAAATTCAATGAAGCAAGATAGCATTTCAAGCAAAGGAAGAGAAGCATATATGAATGTGTTGTAGTTCTACTACAACATGAAAGATGCCCCTCTTTGCCATGTAAGGTGAGCCATAAAGACTCGGCCATGCATCTTGAAGATCTTCTTGAAATCATATGAAGAAGAAACTCCTCCTCACACATTGGCCCCATCATAACTTGAATACCTTCAAAAAGGATAACTTGTGATGCTTCTTGAGAAGCCTTGATCTCGGCCACTTCCAAGATTGAATCTTCATGCAATATGACATCTCTATTCACGATCACATTTGAAATAGAGAGTGTAAAGACACTAAAGGCCTCCTTGATGGATGAGTATCCAATCATGCTCCATGAGCTTGGATCATCCTTCCTTCTTGTTTCCAAGGGAATATGTGCAAAGCAAGCACTACCAAGTTCACTAAGGTGATCAACCTTAGGCTTCATCTTGAATAAAACTTCATATGGTGCTATTCCTTCAAGAGCTCCAATACTCCTCAAAGCTTTGATCTTCAGTGAGAATTTCTTCTCAACATATGCTTTGAATAATAAGGAATAATCATACACCATAATACCTGAAGAGAGAAGATATGTGCATCTTTTGTAATCCTCCTCCTTTGAAATATTGGAAATATAAGAAAAATCAAGAGAGTTTGCACTCTCACTTGGATCCAATTTGTAGATGCCTTCAAATCTTGATCCATATGCAAGGATCTCACCATCCTTCTTAATCACACAATTGTCAATATTGAAATTGACATCAAAGCCACTATCAAGAAGTTGGCCAACACTTAAGATGTTCTTTGTAAGCTTTGGGACAAAAAGAACATTGTTGAGAAAGAGATCTTTAGAAGATGCAAGCTTCAAGGGAATAATCCCTACTCCTTTAATATTGCACTCATGCTTACTTGCAAAGTATATGGTCGTCTTGACTCCATCATAAGGCATAATAGATGAAAAAGAGCGCTTGGAGCCACACATATGTGAAGATGCTCCACTATCAATATACCATGAGTCATCCTTGTTGAAGGTGGAAGAGGAGAAGCTTGATGCCATAAGAGAGCCTTCTCCATCACTTGCAATATAGTCTTCTTTCTCATTGGTGATGTTGGCTTGATTGAGTTGATTCTTCTTCTTGAAGCAATTGGTGGCATAATGGCCTTTCTTGCCACAATAAAAGCACTTGATCATCTTCTTCTTGAGATTTGAATTAGAAGCATGAGAGGTATCCTCCTCCTCTCCATCTTGGTCTTTAGCTTTGTCATTAGAGAAGTGATGGTGTTGCTTCTTACTCCTCTCTTTGTGCTTGGCAAATAGAACTTTGCCATCATCATGATTGAGTGATAGCTTGTCCATCCTCAAGAGTTTGTACTCTTGTCTTGATTCTTCAGAAATAAGCACACTATGAAGGGCCTCCAAACTTGGTAGCTCCTCCTTAATAGCATAGGATTGGACAAGGTTGTCATATTCATCTCTCAAGCCATTGAGAATGACTTGGACTAGCTCACTTTGATTGATTGAGTCACCAATACATGCAAGCTCCCTATGAATATCCTTGACTCTCAAAACATAATTAGATGCACTCTCATCACTCTTTTGACTACTTTGGAATATTTGATTTCTAAGAGTGAGGAGCCTAGAGGTGTTCTTAGCCTCATAGATGGACTTCAGACAATCCCAAGCTTCCTTTGATGTAGAACAATCACCAATCTCCAGAAATATCTCATTAGAGACATTCATCTTCATGTAGTGGAGAGCCATCCTGGATCTCTTCTTGTATTCTTGTACTTCTTGAAGGACTTGAGGCTCCTCCTCAATCCCAAGTACAATGTCCATCACATCTTGGAGTATCAAGATGGACTCCATCCTCAACTTCCATATTGAATAATTGGATGTAGACAATCTCTCACTTGGTTGCAGCAAGTATGAACTCATTGAAGTCATGTAAAGTGGAGATAAATAAAAGTCATGAACAAAAAAATGTTGCTTCTCTCTCACTATAGGATCCAATAATGGTGTGCTACCATCTCCTATGCAAGATCTTGCAACAAACTGTGAGATGATTCTCACTAGCTATCTCAATCTCTCCAAAACTAGATCTACTTCACATCAAATGATGGAGTATGGGAAAAGTTAGGATCAAACACTCTTAGCACGTGTGAAATACACTAAGAAACCAAATTTGACTCAAATACAATGATATTGCATGAAACAAAATGGCTAAGATCTCAAAACAGTGCCTAGATCACATATAGATGAGATTGGTAAGCATTCAACTGTGATTTTGGATCAAACAAGCAATCTTTTGACCAAACCAAATGTGTCCACCCAGGTATAGGTGCCCTACCTAACCCTCTTCAAAAGCTTATAACTTTTGATTGGCTCAACCAAATGGAATGAAACTGATTGCATCAGGAACTAGACAAAAATAGCTTCAAAACAAGCTATCTAGCAAGATTATTGGATCAAACATGAAAGAGAACTCCCAAACTGAAATTGGATATTCCTCACACGTGTCTGAGCACCTGATTCCGTACAGTACCAGGTCAGACCCAATCAATGTCCTTTTGATCTCTTTTGATCCAAAGTTGAACAAGATAGCTAGGAAAATGGGCCTTGACAATTTCTAGCTCAAGATTGATGAATAGTTTTCACTCAAATGGATCAAAATGCATGGTAACCTTAGGTAGGATCTGATACCATGTTGAATTTCACACGTGTGGATTGTCCACTACATGTACTTGTGATCTCCTAAGGTGTGTAGATGCACCAAGATCAAGACTAGATTGAGATTCAAGATCTATCTTTGATTCTATGGCAAAAACACACTACTACATGCATTCAATCACTTCCAACTCTCACTCACACGTATGGGAAGTGTTCCAAAAGTATATCTGCTCTCCTCGGGTAGAGAGAGAAAAACCATCATGAGCTCTCGGGTAGAGAGAGAAAGCTAGAAATTCAATGACACTCAAAATCCACTCAATCTCAAAATCAATTAGATCCAAAAGGAGGAGTACAATGATACTAATAGATTCATGAGCTACCACTATGCTTAACTATGATTGGATCACACTTTGCCACCTCTTAATCCTATTGAACCATTGATCCATGCACCTCTAAATTCTATTGGACTATATTCAAGCACACCTCAATTTTCTATTGGACCTCACAAGGTTCCACCTCTAAATCCTATTGGACCTCTTAAGCTTCATCAAACAAAAGCTTGACACTTGTCCACACTCTAATTGGCACAAGTTTGGCTCTATTTTGGCTCAATAGTGGCATTACAAGTGGAAATGGATAATTTGCCATCTATGCCAAATTTGACCCTATCAACATCCTACACCTAAATGCTTGACTATGAAATTCTATGAGACCCCTATATCAAACATTTTGATTTACTTTACAATTCTCCACATGTGGGAACATCCTCCACACATGTGAGATTCACTTACAAACTTCTATCATAAAAAATACCAAGCTAGATTTTTGCCAATTTCTCACAGTTGTTTTGGCCTTTGTCAACTCAGTTAAGGCCGTACCCTTGAATCTATCAAAGCGGCCTTGGAATCCTTGAAGGGCCACTTTATAAGTTTCAACTTTTTTAAACAAATACCTGATTTTCGTCGGAGTTATTGGATGATCAGGAATTTGTGTCTGAAGATATGCATCACACTCAAGGGTGGTCGCATCCAATTCACCTTGAAGACATGTGCGATCTTGTTTAGCCATCTGCAGTTGACCCTAGGGCAAGTGCACTTGTTGCTTTGCATCATGCATGGCCTAGTCTACTTGGTCTTGGGCGGTTGTGAGTGCATTATGCAGTGTACTGACATAATCTTCTAGGCAATCAGCCGATTGTTGTGCCTTCTTCATCTCAGCTTCAGACTTGGCTTCGTGCTGCTTGACAATCTTCAACTCTTTGTCTAGATGACTTTATGGCTAATAAGTGTATTTTTGGAACCCATATATGATATGCGCTACTCCATTTCTTTTTTCTTATCCAGGATAGACTGGATCACTTGCGCAAGGCTTGAGACTAAACCAAGAGCATCACCAGAATCTACTGTTGTGGAGGTGGTAGTAGCAAGAGGACCTGGTGGTACTGTCATTGGTTGGTGTGAAGCTTGTGCACGTGGTTCTTTTTCTTCAAATATGTCTTCTTCCTCGTAGCCCTCAGGTACTGTGGAATTGTATCTGGCACTTTGGCGAAGGTTCGTCATTCGCCTAAGGCCATCATTCATCCAGAAATTGTAATAAATGCAAATTTTTAGGATCTGAACCTTTGACCGACCTAAATTTGACATTTTAAATCCATCTGGCATGTCGGCAAACTTTCATCAGGACTGAAAGATGATCAACGTGTCGTGAAAGGTGGGGATGACTAGCAGCGGAAGCTCGAAGCCTTGAGCATAGGCATGTAGGAACGGAAACGCAATAGTTAGCAGCAAAAATATTTAAGAAGAATGATTCATACAAATTGCACAAATGAACAATATAGTTGTGAGACAAAAATCCCCTCCATCTGTGTGTAGAGCTTTGGTCTTCCTCTGGGTCTGATTTTCTGCAGATGTCTTGAACTGCTTGAAGGACTTAAATGCTTCAAATTTTCTTCATAAAATAGGTAGCAGTCCTTCAAGAGAAGTCGTCGATGAAGGTTAGAAAATAGAGAGCTCCCCATGTGGAAGAAGTCTGCATCGGGCCACAAATGTCGCTATGTACAAGGTCAAGCAAGCCCTTTGATGTATGAACTGAGTCTGAAGTGAAGGGACTTCTAGCATGCTTGATGATAATATAACTTTTGTATGGAGAAGTTGGCTTGCTGACAGAAGGCAGATCTTGTACTAGACTCTGAGCTGACATTTGTTGAATACTATTGAAGTTAAGATGGCCAAGTCTGAAATGCCACAACATATCAGTTGATTCAGAAGTGGCTGTGTGAAGAGCTTGATTGTTAGAAGATTAGCAATGGCTGAGTTTGTAAAGGTAACCGCTTCTTCTTCCATAGGCTAGAACCTTTTGGGATTTCTCAAGAATTGTGCAACCTTCTATATCAAATTTGACCCTCTGACCTGAATCGGTGATTCTGCTAACTGAGAGCAGATTCTTGGTCAGATTTGGAACGTGGAGAACATTGGACAACAACTTGACCTCACCTCTTTTGAATTCAACTCTGATTGTGCCTTCACCTTCGATTGAATGTGATGAGTTGTCTCCAAGTTGCACAACTCGAGAGTGGGTAAATGACTTATAGTTTTTGAGCCAGTCACGATGGTGAGTCATGTATTTAGTTGTTCCGAAATCTAGATACCAGGAATCGATATCCTGTTGTTCTCCAACTTTGGTCATGAAAGCTGCTTCATCTTCTTCTTCTTGTTGATTTGATTGACTGGTTGTAGCACTATGTGCTTGTTGTTGGAACTACTTCTTCTTTTTGTTGTTGTATTTCAAAGTTCGATAGTCCTTGATTTCGTGGCCAGTCCTCTAACAGTATTTGCAAAAAAGTTTTTGCACTGGTTGGAATGATGAAGAGCTTGAATTTGATCTTGAACCGGAATTTGGTCCAAACTGCATGTTGCTCTTCTTGTCAGTATAGCCTGACTTTGTAGATCTCTTGGATCTAAACTTCTGCTTTTTTGAATATAGAGCTTGAGGATCCAATCATGAGCTTGAGGAGGATGCTGATCTTTTGATCTCCTCTTGCAAAAGTAGCGATATTACTCTTAATAGAGTGAGGTGCTCTTGCGTAGAAATTGCCATTACCCAATTCTTGTAGGCTTTAAATAGACTCGATAATAGAGTCATGAGTGCATCAGAATCTTCTGTGACTGAGCCAGTTGCAGTCGTCTGCTCCATAAGATTTTTGAAGGTGTTGAGATGACTTGAAACACTATCTGCATCAGACATTCTGAGGGTAAAAATTGCTTCCCCAAATGAATCTTGAAAGTAACATCTCTGATGTTGTAGAGAGTTGCTAGGATGTCCCATGGATCCTTAGCAGTCCGAGCAGCATGTATGTGACTGATCTGAGTATCCTTGATGTTGAGAGTGATCGTGGCAAATGCTTTGCCATCTCTCAATCTCCACTTGGTGATGATGGCTATATCACCTTCTACTTTGAGCTCTGTGCCATCAACGATGTCCCACTAGCTAGAAGTATAACCTTCATTTTGAATTTCTAGAGATGGTAGTTATCTCCATCAAGTTTGTCAATGAGAGATGAACTAGATGATGGATCCATTCTGGTTGAACGAGATCATTGGTAGAGACAATGATTGTTGGAATATTGTTGGTTGTGTGTTTGCTAGAAAGATGTCTTGATAGAAACAAGACTAATAATCCACAATAGAAATACAGATTACTGAAATGCCTGCTTTGATACCATGTCGTAAAACGTGGGGATGACTAGCAGCGAAAGCTCGAAGCTTTGAGCGTAGGCATGTAGGAACGGAAACGCAACAGTTAGTAGTAGAAATATTCAAGAAGAATGATTCATACAAATTGTGCAAATGAATAATATAGTGGTGAGCCAAAAATTGCACTCTGATTAATATCAACAGTGAGTACAATGGCTTGAAGTAATAACTTCAGCTTGTTGAGCGTGATAACGCTGGCTACAGATGACTCTGATTGAAAAAAAACATATTTACATAGCTTGACTCAACTAGTATATATATTTACAAGTGTCGAGAGACAAATATCTTATAAGTCTTGAATGCCATTCTCTAGTTTTGTATATGTACAAAGTTGGTAACCGCCTTTAGGATATTTGATTGTCTAGTTGTTTTTAGGGTTGATGATAAGTTGGCAACGTCGATATGCCAATGTAGCAAAAACCCGAAAAAACTTGAAGGTGCCCTTAGACTGAAGGTATGTAGATCCCGAAGGTGCCTCTAAAGTGAAGGCAGGGAAAAATGCGAAAAAGATAAAGGTGGGCCTGAAATGGATTCCAAGGCATTCTGGCCATTGTGTCACATTTTTTGTGAAGGTGCGAAAAAGGCGAAAAAGGAGAAGGTGTCTAAAAAATGTTTAAGGCACAAAAAATCTCAAAAGGGAAAAAATGTGAAGGTTCGAAAGATGTAGTCAACCTTCGGTTTTCAGGATGCTCATTACTTGAATGATTTTTTAAGGTTGAGCATAAGAAATCTAACACGATGAACGTTCCCAAAATGGCATAATGCTTAACATTCACCTAAGGTAACAAATCAGACAAAATCTCTTCCAAACTAACCCTAAATGTAGTTTTAACACTATTCATGCCACGACAAGATGTCTAATGCAAGCTAACCATCCAACAAACATGTTGGCAGCTGAAAAATTGGCATAGCTCCCCGGCAAGAGCGCCAAAATTGTAGTGGGTTTCTTTCCTAGCCTATCCTCAACCCAAGATCCAAGCAATCTAGCATCAAGAAGATGAAGTTAGTTGTCACGCGTAGGTTTGTTCCCATGAGAGTGATAACATATCTCATTTTCAGCATGAATGGAAGATCCACATCTATCTCTAACATCCAATAACCCTAAGCATTAACACTACTCCGTTAACCCTACGATCCACAATGAAGATAGCTTACTCTTTCTCGCTCTCCCTTTCTCTCTCACAAAAAGTATAATAAAGATAAATCCCAATAACATTCAGGTCCAACAATTAGCAAACACAACACAACAAAAGCATGAGAGATGGAGGAAAAAGATAGAGAGCAAGGACATTCACAAATCCATTTCATAAGAGAACCAATCTGCTTGTATTGAAATGAGGATATGAGCATGTGTAGCAAACTCAAGTTTGCCCCTTTTTATAGTGGAGAGAAGCGCCTTGGCCTCAAAATCCTATTGGCCCATTTCTACCTCCCTAACTATTCAAACTTAGAAAAAAGATGGGTACCCATTTCAAATTGGAGGGGACCAATTTGAATTTCAATTTGAACCAATTTTGGTGGGAGTCCCAACTTTATTCACTAAATTGACATTTAGGCCTGCGACATTAAAAGTCCCATAAAAAGGCCTAAAGTCCTTTTATTGACTTTCTAATTATCAAATAACTATGTGATCATCGGGTTGGACTTACACACGCAGGGTGCCAATTCCCTCTCACTTATTAACTAGGGTTAGGGTTGCCTTGGGATCTGCAAACCCTCCAACAGTAGAATTGTAGTGGGCTTCTTTCCTAGCCTGTCCTCAATCCAAGATCCAAGCAATCTAGCAGCAAGGAGATGAAGTTAGTTGTCACGCGTAGGTTCGTTCCCATGAGAGCAATAACATATCTCAGATTTCAGCCTAATTTTGTAGCTTTTTGTACAAAGTTTCTCATGTATGTGGTAGAGGAATGCATCATGTAAGTCAATCTGAGAAGATAGAGGCAAAATTTTTGGACGTTTTTTATAACTGGCCACTGCTGAATATGGTAGTCATGCATGGCATTTCTTGGAACATTTCCAATTCGGTCAAATAGGGATTGAACTAAAATTTGCAAACCCAAAAAGTCGTCTAATATTGTAGAAAATTCAAACTATTTAAGACGCCAATGGCTTTGTCATTGGTGTTTCATATTTGCGTATGTTCGACATGATCAATCATCAATGATAGAGTTTAGAAAAGTGTGAGGTCAGGAGCCTACTACTTTTTGTATACAACCTATGTTCTCATAACTCTCAATTGCAACTTCACATGATGCACATTTGAAGGTGTTTTACAGTATATAGTGTATATTCATCTCAAGTTCGAGCCTTCCCTTGAAAACCAAGAAGCATTATTTCAACTGAAAATGAAGCAATCTAAAACCCTAAATGGTTTAATTGGTTACTTACCTAATTTTACAGAAGTTTTACGTGCTTCCAGGCTTTTGATTTTTTTTGAAACTGATTATTTAAATACATAGAGCTATGTGCAGTGGTAGTCTATGGTCCCATAAGTCTAAACAGTAAGCAAATGATTAGAATTTGGCCGACCCAAGCTCTAAGTTTATGACAGGCAATAAGCCATCAATTTATGTTCATTCTAATAGTGATACTAGCCACGATTTACATGTTTCCTTGATTATCTCCAGAATGATGTTGAGAGTGTAAGTTACAGCTCCTGGGGAGACTATATACAATCTTTGGTTTGTGTCCCAGATTCCAGTATTACACAGAACTATTCCACAAGGATACCATCTCATTGCCACCTTGCACGGTGAGGAAAAAACGAAGACTTCTTGGATTATGTGTAGATTGCCAGAATTACATTCACCACAAGCAATCCTTGTTGGACAACGATTATGTGATAGCATGCACATATGTTTGAAAACATCTGCTAAAAAGGGATGTTTTAACTTATTTTGTCATATTGAATGATATGCTCAGCCTTTAGACTTTTGGAACAAATGCTATAAACATACACTATCATAGTTCCCTGGCATTTAAAAAGATATCATTCTAGATGCTCTACAGAACGTCTCTCTCTGTATATCATCCACAAGATAATTTATGCACCACTCTAAATTCTCCAAGCCAGTTTCTAGAATGTTTGTACTATCTCTGAGCTTCATAAAATTGGACATTATAATCCAGGTTGTGTTGAAATCCAGTTCTATACATCTCTGCAATTCCACAAACTTTCAGCATTAGAAATTCTTGCAGAAGCATTCTATGCATGGATCTCTATATGGGACTTCTCTCTCTCTCTCTCTCTCTCTCTCTCTCTCTCTCTCTCTCTCTCTCTCTCTCTCTCTCTCTCTCTCTCTCTCTCTCTCTCTCTCTCTCTCTCTCTCTCTCTCTCTCTCTCCCTCTTCGAAGACTTTGGTATATTGTATATTTTTCGAGTCATTGTACAATTTGTCGAGTCAATGTATATTTTTTGAGTCTTTGTATATTTTCGATACAATGTAAATTTCGATATTGTTGGTTAGAAATCCGCCGACCCACAACGTCGCGTTAACAGTCCACCTATTTTATACATTCAAAGGCGGTTATAATAAATGTATCAGATCGTCGGTCGTCCGTTGCCCCTCAACTCCTTTCCCAAAAAATACGACATTGTCCTCCCGTTTTAGACAGTTTTTGTTGGATTTCAATGCTCAACCTCAAATCCATTCAATAATGAACTTCTTGAAAGCTGTATATACTTATATAGAAACCAAAAAAGGAAAGCTCAAATTTTTGAGCAAAAGATCGAAAAAATTCAATATTGAATTTTTCCTAACCCAGAGATCAAAATCCAGAATCAGAATTTTTTGAAATCGGATCGACTCGAAAAATTTGTAATTTTTCGATACCCAAAATCAAAAAATTTCGATATGGGATACTCAAAAAATTCCTAATTTTTTGATACCCAAAATCAAAATTTTTTGATACGGGATCGACTCGAAAATTTCTTAATTTTTCGATACCCAAAATCAGAATTTTTCGAAAATCATAATTTTTTTATACCCAAAATCAAAATTTTTTGATACGTGATCAACTCAAAAAATTCGTAATTTTTTTATACCCAAAATTAGAATTTTCTTGATACCCAAAGTCAGATTTTTTTCGATACGGGATCGACCCAAAAAATTCGTAATTTTTTGATATCCAAAATTTTTCGATACTCAAAATCAGAATTTTTTGATACGGAATCCTCGAAAAAATCAGAATTTTTCGATACCCAAAATCAAAACTTTTCGATATCCAAAATCAGAATTTTTGGAGTCATTGTATAATTTCTCGAGTTAGTGTATATTTTTCGAATCTTTGTATATTTTTTATACAATGTAAATTCGATATTGTCGATTAGAAATCCGATCCAATACGTCGTGTTAAAAGTTTGCCTACTTTGTACATTCAAAGACAGTTATAATAAATGTAGCAAATCGTAGGCCATCCATTATCCCTCAACCCCTTTTCTGAAAAATGCGACACTGTCTTTCCATTTTAGGTAGTTTCTATTGCTCAATCTCAAATCCATTCAATAACGAGCATCTTGAAAGTTGTATTACTTATACATAAACCAAAAAGAGAAAGCTCAAATTTTTTAGCAGAAGATCGAAAAAATCTAGTATCGATTTTTCCGACCCAAAGATCGAAATCCAGAATCAGAATTTTTGCGACCCAAGGATCGAAATCTAGAATCAAAATCAAAATCAAAATCAAAACCAAAATTAGATTCGAAAAATCTGTAACTTTTTTATACCCAAAATTAGAATTTTAAGATATGGGATCGACTCGGAAAATTCTTAATTTTTCAATACTCAAAACTAGAATTTTTTGATACCCAAAATCAAAATTTTTTGATACCCAAAATAAGACTTTTTCAATACCCAAAATCAAAATTTTTCGATACGGGATCGACTAGAAAATCGTAATTTTTTTATTTCCAAAATCAGAGTTTTTCGATTTCCAAAATCAAACTTTTTCGATACAGGATCGACTCGGAAAATTTGTAAATTTTCGATACCCAAAATCAAAAATTTTCGATATCCAAAATTCGTAGTTTTTCAATACCTAAAAGCAGAATATTTTGATACCCAAAATCAGCATTTTTCGATATCCAAAATCAGCATTTTTCGATACCCAAAATAAGAATTATTCGATACAAGATTGACTTGGAAATTTTTAATCTTTTGATATCCAAAATCAGACATCCACCCACCGTACTTCGGCCACATACATACACACACATACATTGGCCACCCGTTAATGACCATCGACTTTCCTCTTGAACCATTGCTGCACGGTTCGCCCGTCAACGGCAGACACTCTTTACTAGTATATATATATATATAGAGAGAGAGAGAGAGAGACACACACACACACACACACACATGTATGGTGATGGTTAAAACCAAATTGAATTAGCTACAAATCAATGTTGTGTCAAACATGAACTAATAAGCACATTGATGTGAAGTATAACTTCATTTGTGAGAAGATCTAGTCCAATAACATTATGTACTCTTCACTGAGGATTGTATAAAGAGAAGTTTGAAGGTTTTAGACTTAAACTTTTGCTCTTCAATAGGAGTTGAAACTTAAGAGTGTTAGAAAAGACCTTGCAAGTTTTTTATGATTACGTTACATTGAATATCCATTTTTAGCTTTTAGGTGTAAGCACCAAGTGATCACGACACCGGGTGCATAAATTGCAACTCATGTTATGTACGAGTTGTCCCAAAACCATGTTTAATATTTACATCTTGAGTACGACACTTTCACTTTTGTTTTGGTTGCTCTCAGGTTCTTATTGATTCTGACCACAAACCAAATAAAAGGATCGCCAGTCATATTGGAGGCAAATAGTCTGGTACAAAGAATGGAACTTTTTTATAGAATGAATAACAATAAATATGGTCTCGTCTCTAGTTGTTATTTTGGTTGTAGTCTCCTCTTTCGTGGAGAGACATACTTCTCTTATTTGTGCAGACCAAGTCAAATTCTTTCTTTCAACTGGAAATACCTTTAAGCATACTCTCCATATCTTTATAAAAAGTTAATAGTAGAAGTATTGTTTTTCAAGCTAAAAAAAAACTATTCCAAAAAGGCAACAAACTTCAATAGCAAAAACATTGAAATGATACGTGCCCACATGCACATACTAGTTATTTACAAGCTTCCAAAAACCAAAAATTAAACTACAAAAGCTCCATGATGGCTCATAACAATAAGCAACAAACCCTCTACGATTCATTAGGCGATTCTAATATGGACGTTTTATTAGCCAATCCGACGAAAAAGAATTTTTCGTTGAAGCACTGGACTACAACTACAAAGAGATTACAATTTCACACGTCTTAAAATTTGACCATTTATAGACAAATTGCGATACTCTTTTTCGAAAAACAAGAATTTTCTTTTTGAAAAATGCTCTTTCATCTTTTTCGACGTATGTTGATGCAGAAAAATGATCGTGTTCTATTTTTCAATAAATATGATAGAACCAGAAAAGCAAATAACTGTGCATTGAGATTTGCATTTCCTTTCTTTTTTCAACGTTTAATGTATCATCATAATATTATCATTATAATTTTGACATAATATGTTTTGCTAATTTTGTTAAAGAATCATTAACTTAGTCATGCATGACATGCAATCAGTTACTGCTCAACATCAATAAGCTTTTCCAAAATATGTTTGCCATATTCATGATAGATATCAGTGACACCATATCAAGCTTGGGGATTAACGAACTTGGCCCCATCATCATTTACAATTGACTCGGCTGGTTAGTCTGATATAAAGCCTGTCAGGGCTTCATGGGTAAAATCCTGACATCTTGGCATCATGAATTTTGCTTTGCCTTTTAGTCATGATATTCTTGAGGTAGAACTTGAGCTTCTTCATCACTGAGGAAAATTTATGTCATAAAGCCCGATGATCACATGAATGATGATAACTAGCTCAATTACAATTAAGCAATCAATGAAAACCCCTAACAACTAAGAAAATTAGAGATGATTAGTAGTTCTAGATTATTCACAGATATTATGAATTAGATAGAATTACCAGCTATAGCTAGGTTTCTACAATCTAAAGTAGTGGGCTAGTTTTCACAATAAGTAAAGTGGGAAACTAACAACAAAGGGGGAAACTAACAACAAACGAACCTTGTTGAAGCCTTCATTAGCTTCCAATTGTAACGAGATTCTGGTCTTGTTACTCTAACAATCTTACAAATTCTATAATTTTGTTGGAGCAAGAAAATCGTGTTGTATAAACATCAGTCTGCGAAAGTGAACCAGGGGGGTCAAGGTGTGTCTAGGAAGCTTTGACCAGCGTACTGAATTTATGATCACCACTGGATTCCATGTGTTGGCAAACAAATATATGCTTGAAAACAATACCCATTGTCCTTCTATGGTACACAACAATTACAAAGATTAAGGTAACTGTATCAATCTTAAGTGGGAAAATGTAACCTACCCTAATTCTTTCCTGAATCAGTTCACGGTACAAAATAATACATTAATTATTTCATGCTTTAAACTTGGCACGTGCCACGATGGCAAGCAAAAGAATAAACGCTTTTTGAATGCCCCTACATGTTATTTTGTCATGCTTGCACAAATTTCATGTCTCACAAGACTCACTTTCACGAGGTAGTGTAACGGCCACTGTCTAAATAAAGGTAATGAGCAATGATATGCACATGTAAGGCATTATTTGGGAAACATAAATGAGTTTCAGCTCCAAAACATAGAACTACACAATCAATTATATAGCACCAGCAATGACAATCCTTTCGGTGCATCGTGAGGGTCTTAACTTTCATCACTAGCGTTCTCTGGTGTTTGCTCCTGTCCAAGTTCTGAAGCTACAGGCCCATGTTTAGCAGCTGCTTGGAGGACCTTATCTTGAACAGCTGATGTAGATGGAGACGTTGCCAGCTGCAATTTGTTAGGCTCTAATTGCCCTGCTATCCATATAACACCCTGCGCTGCTAGCTTGAATGGCCTTTGCAAAATTCTGGCAATTTATATCAAACCAAGAGGCTCAGGGTAAAGCATTAACTGAAAATCCCAGCAAGCTGAAAAGAAGCTTCAGCCGTGTTTACATCTTCTCTTCCTTCTGATACTCTCAATGTAAATGACAGTAGAGAACACTGTAAAGCGGCATATGGAAAGCTATTCGAGTTTTCATGTGTTAGTAAAAGACTTCAAACCTTATATCAGTTTTGAGATCATCCACACTTTCGTAGGAACTGAAGCGTTGATAAATTGCCTGCCAAAAGCAAGAAATTTCAACCTGAAAATCAATCGGAAAGATACAGTCCGATAACAGTTTTGCTCACATGTAAATGCAAACCAGGTTCAAGCGTACAGAGTAGACTGTTATTCTAAATGCACGTTAAGAACCAGGCATCACAAAGTTTCAGAAACGTACATGACCTACACCAATCACTCCTATTAGCTGAAGCGTTTTCTCCCACTCTGTACAACATCGCCACATCTAAGCGGTAATTTGGCATATAACTAAATATCTGATCAAACAAAGAGATTGGAGAGAAGAATACCGTATTGAAGTGCAACATGAAAGAAAGCAGTATCAGCATATGATGATTGCTTGCACTAATTTCTAACCAGAACTTTGAGATGCCCAAAAATCTAAAAAAGATTAGTATAGTGAATGTTGAGATATCGTGAATGTCAAGAAATCAATCAAAGATTTTGAACGACTAGCGTTGTAGATGTCAAGAAATCCAATCGAGAGTAAAAACAGCAATAAATTGCACTATTTCAAATACAGACACGTTTCCTGAAAATTCAATCAATCCTTCTTGAGTTTTACAGAAAAGGACTTTTAATAAAGTGATGGACTCACCAATCAAAGCATTTAAACCCGATACAAACCCCTGCAGGAAGAACAATTGCCTCAGTGAACATTAGAAAGGAGCTTCGTATTACTACATCCTTTCAAGGCTGTACAAGTACAAAAAGTACAAAGCATTCATCATGTCATACTTTGTAATGTTGAGTGCATTTTCTATCTACAGTCTTGCCAAGTCTAATGCAAGTTAATTGAACTACGTAGTCATAGCAAAACATGTAAAAGCTAAGTATATGTCAATGAGATCAGTTTAGACATGTATGTGTCTCAATAGCAGGAAATAAACTTCTATAAAAGCTTTGGAGTACTATACAATGGCAATGGGCATACAACTGGAGCGATTACATATTAATTGTAAAACTAACGACTGAAAAGCAAAGAAAAAAAAAATTCCGAGTCAGTACGGGGTCACACTTAGAGTATTAAAACCAGAGATGTACCATGATGCATCAACAGAGAGGTAACTTGGATGTATCCTAGATGAACTAACTTGAAAAACCTTCCCTGATAATTCAGACTCGTAAGATGAGACAAATTTCAGTAGAAAATGGACTCTGGCCACAGCAGCTACTATATCCATCTTTGGAAGTTTGGATCTGACTACTGTTGAGTGTAACTGGTGATCAGGAGGCTGAGAAGATGCAAGCTGTATTCATGGCAAGTTCCGCTCAATAGTTACACTGATGCAAATCTAGTACTCAGTCTGGAGAATCCTTTCCATGTGTCGGATCTGTATATGCACCATGATGTCATTGTTGATTGAGGGCTCCACCTTTGAAAAATATTATGTGTTGACACTCTAAACAGATCTAGCATCAAACACTTCAAATGCCTCTGCAACGGTCAAAGTCCCTCTTCGCTAAAGGGCCACATCCTATTGATCGATCTACCCAACAATGTAGAGGAAAGATCAAGGAAAAGGTGATTTTCCATCTCTTGTCATAGATAGCTCATATACGTAACCAAGGCAGAAACTTGATTGGAAATTGGAATCTACAAAACAGCTCATTTCTTAATTATGTTCACATGTTTTAGTGCAATCTAAATTTCAAGGCTGAATATGTGAATTAAGTACATGAACATTCAAATCTAAAATTCAACAATATCCTATTATACCTTCAAATATGAGTCAGATGGCTGGAACAAGAACAGCATCTCATGGTATTCCTTTACTATTCAAACAGAGAACATTCAGACCATAGCTATCTGGATTAAAAAATCATTATGTTTCCAAAATCCTCCGATCCAAAACTCACTGGGAATCCCAAGCATTTTGGAACGAGCGTTCCATTTGCATTCTGGAATGTAATGCAAACATGGTGTAGATGTTACTATACTCACAACATGAAATGACCAATATAAGCTACCAAAGAAAGATAAAAAGCAAAGAGTTGCAAGAGGCTTGAGAGGGGCAAGAGAATATCTTACAATCACAACCAAGACAATGCCCCCTGGAGTTGGCCTTACATCCTCAATGATTGCCTCTGTTTCCTTCATGAGCAGATCAGCAGCAACCAGGAAGCAGACAGAGATAATGTCAAAAGATTCTTCTTGATACAAAATCATATAAACCCATGCATCAAGAACTGGAATTTAGCAAACCTAACTCTGGATTGAACCTCCTATTCCCTTATTCCTTTCTTCTTGCAAAACACATCAACAGAGGTTCTGTGAGTAAGGACGGAACATCTTGGAAAAGGTTCAATCAGCATGATGGTGCTTGTATTTCACAATTTTAGACCCTTGTAAGTTAGAACATGTAAAAACCACATATGCAATAGCAATAGTATAACCTTGAAGTGATCGAGAATAACTCAAAGATTATCAATTACAATTCACACTCCATTCTTGCAGTCTTCAGAGACTTGACACACTTCTTTGCTCACGATTCACTCTATAATCACACGCTTAGTTCCCAAGGTGGCAGAATAGCCAGCATGAAGTTTTTACTAGAAAAAACTTTCACTACCGAGACTGGTAGTGTACCTGCACGATAAAATTGAAGACACTAAACAACGCTTACAAAAATATTCCACGTGGATTGACACTAGAAGACATAGTTAAAGGATCTAAATTTACTATAGGAAATGCATGAAGTAACAGCTCGCCGCTTCGATCAACAAGTGTGGCAATATTGTCAGAAATTGTGAACTCCTGCAACTTTTGTCACGAAGCGAAGCGAAGCAAAACGAATTGCGGACATACCTCGGAAACCCTAAAGCACGAAACGAAGCGAAGCAACACGAAGAAAAACAATTCGCGCTGCCAAGTGGCAGCTCGACGAGCATGGCATATTCCACTCCACGCTCAGTTGAAACAGTTAGCCATTACAGAGAATAACTAACTAGTTTATTAGCATTGACTTATCTTGTGATTCTCTGTTAAGCTATCTTGTAAACTCCACACAGTGGAGACATATACACAATTTTGGATCAACACGAATAAGATCAGAAAAAGAGCAGAATAGAAGAAGACAGAGCGACGAAAATAGTTGTGCATGAAAGGCGTGGCACATTGGCAAATGGCAAAACGAATCCTACAATATCTGAAGGGTACCCAAAATATGGGATTAACCTACAAAGCAGACAACGAAGGAAAAGGATTCGAGCTGCACCACTACAGTGATGCAAGCTGGGTGAGCTACAAAGATGACAGCAAGTCCCTGACAGGAGGATGTTCAATAGCGTGCTGAGCAGCAATCAGCTGGATATGCAGAAACCAAACCTTGGTAGCTCAATCCTCATGCGAAGCTGAATATGTCGCAACTTCAAAGATGGCGAACGAGGTAGTTTGGTTGCAGATGATGTTGGAGGCAATTGGCATATCACAAGGAGAACCATGCACGATGATGATGGATTCTTAAAGTGCCATATATCTGTCCCAGGATCCCGTCTTCCATTCAAAGACAAAGCATATACCTCTGAAGTACCATCATATTCGAGATTTGATCTCGAAAGGAGAGCTCAGGGTCCAATACATAAAGTCTGAAGACATGATTGCAGATCTGCTCACGAAGCCGCTCGACAAACCACTCTTCGCAAGCAAAGAAGGGCAATTGGATTAAACATACAAAGTTGCAAGGTTCAAGAGGGAGTGTCAGAAATTGTGAACTCCTACAACTTTTTTCACGAAGCGAAGCGAAACGAATGGCGGACATACCTCGGAAACCCTAAAGCACGAAACGAAGCGAAGCGACACGAAGAAAAACATTCGCGCTGTAGCCCAAGTGGCAGCTCGACGAGTGTGGCATATTCCACTCCACGCTCAGCTGAAACAGTTAGCCAATACAGAGAATAACTAAATAGTTTATTAGCATTGACTTATCTTGTAAACTCCACACAGTGGAGACATATACACAATTTTGGATCAACACGAATAAGATCAGAAAAAGAGCAAAATAGAGGAAGACAGAGCGACGAAAATAGTTGTGCATGAAAGTCTGCCAACAAGCAGAACACAGCGAATTGAGCTGAGTGTCACGCCACCAACGAGCGAGACACTGATCATCTCGCTCCAAACTCAAAAACTGATAATGCAGTTGCTCTCTTCTCCATCTCCTTGTTTTTCGTTGTCTTGATTGCTAGAATGATTTATGTTCTATGATCTGTAGTCGCATGCCTACGATCTTGAATACTTCCACAAAAGAAAACTGAACGAAAAGAATCAATTCGCGATAGATTCGCGAAAGGAATCAGTTCGCGACAGATTCGCGACAAGAATCAGTTCGTGAAGAATATCAGTTCTCGAAAGATTCGCGACAAATACAACCTCTTAATGAAAATTCTTATTGTTATGCTCTTCTTTGTATCAAAACGATCGGTTGTAGGAGTGGATCTTTTTTTCTTCCAAGGAAGAGCTTCTACAGCTTAGGTGCATGTTTGAGATTCAACTCAGTACCCAAAAAAAAGTAACCATCAAAGCGACTCAGGCCCTCAACCTTTCAAGACGTGGTCTTACAACTTAAGAAGTTTTCAACTTCCATGGTGATTTGACGGCCCTAGAGCATTTTGCGAGCAATGCTGCTTTGCATATTTCACTAGCTTCACAATCACTGCTCATGTTAGCTGCTCTGGATATGCACGTCCATCATCCTATCATACCACTAACCATCCAGGGTATAATTTTGTTCATACGAACCTGTAATATTCTCAAGCATAGTAAAGATCAAGTGTCAAACTAAGCAACCCTTCACTACAGAGCAGAGAAATATACCTGGTTAGTATGACTTGGAGTCATGTCTTCTGCTATGACCCTGGAACATTCAGTCAAGCTGTCACAGAGACTCGCTTTTCCACCAGATGCAACTGCTAATTGTGACAGTTTACCTGTGAACTTCTTTTCCTAGTTGTCTTCATAGAAAAGACTTTGTGACATCAATGTCGACATCATCTGGGCATTCTGTTCTGGTCAAATTTCTCCAAAAACATTATGGGATCCTATATGGGAGCAAGTCAGTGAGGAACTCGACAAAAGAGTGAAATCAGATCCATATTGGACTGACCTCACTAGTCATGTATGTTGCAGGGATGACAACCCATCATTTTGCAAGATGTATGGACTTTTACCATTTTCGTAGCTTGTTCTCCTATGTGTTTTACACTCAATCAAGGCCCTTTTAGGTGATTGTAAGCGTCATTCAAGGAAGGTGAACAAGTTCAGCACTCTCAATATAGTTAGTTGATTTCTGGCAAAGCTGGCACATTCAGCTACAAAGATTTTTGAGATCTTTGTGGCTTTGATATCTTCTTCCTTTGATTAGAGTTTGAGATCATAGGTGCCTCTGTAAGCTGATACCATATCTTGCATAGCAACCAGTTTGTTGTCTTATTGCACCTTGAAGTAAAAAAAATCCCACATAGTTTCAAATCTACTTGTGACATATAGTGCTGTTTTGATGAAGTAGTGAAGGAGTAAGCCCAGTAAATACCTCAATACAGATAGCATAAAGTAAACGTATTGACTAATAGTAGTATTCGTACTGGTGGCTGGAGATTCTTACCTCCTTAAGAATTACGAAAGGAGTCTCAGGTACAGTAGGTTTTGAACGAAGACCTGATTCCTTCCAAGCTTCAAACCCACCCTCAACTACGAATGACTTCTGCAAAAATCAAAGGGTGCTTCTCACTGTACCCACGTTCCCAATTTGAGGCAGTTCATACATAACTTGAACCTGAATAGGAGCATCTGGCTACTGAACCTGAAGAGGGAAGTTCGTCCACCAAAACATACCCTCACACCAGCCTTTCTCAAAGCTTTTGCTATTCTTTTTGACTGATTTCCATCTGAGTCGAGAACAATCACCTTAGTGCTTGACTAAGCTTTGTAAAGTCAAGCCCACACAATAAGTGATATCAGTGCAAAGAATTGTGAGCTATAGATGAATAGAAATGAAGAATTATCCCACTCAGAAATTGAACTTAAAAATTAGACAACAGAGCCCCACTTACATCAACCCTTTTCAAATTTCGGATGATTGCTGCTGTTAAGATGTTGTCAATTTCACCAGCATTCTTCAATTGTCGACGAACTGAACTTCCTACCTAAGAAAAAATAAATATTAAACTTCAAATGCAAATCTTCACAACCTCAAAAGATGGAATATATAAAATGCAGGGGCATTTATAGGCACTCAAATCCTAATCTAGAAAGTCAACAAGGGGAGACAGTCTTAACCTGTTAGTGTTGTGCTGAAGTCCTAAGAGTGCATACACCGTAACACAATGTATAAAGCAAAATTGTAAAAATTAATACTCATGGTCCAACATTTTATTCATTTAACTCTCCGATGATCTTTATAAATATAGCATTTTGTGGCAGAGTGAATGGACAAATGAGCTGCAATGACAGATCTTCATCAGTTTGTGGATCACAATCAGAAGAAAACACAAAATATCAGATGCTTTCACCATTTTCCTAGTTCATGCCTTTTGCAAGGAATTGATGTAGGAACGGGGGCCCTTTCTCTTTGGCAATGTCAGATAACAAACTCAATGAAGAATTTTCGCCAAAGTGTGCTTGTCATCATAGCATTAAACACAATCTATACTTGAGACTTTTCAAGCTTTGGGGCAAGAAGAGTTCAGGTTAAAGTTTCTCTTGAACTATTCGGCTCCTAGACAACCTTTGGGCTTAACTTTAAAGGCCCCAGCTTGATAAAATTCCATCTGGCTCCAAATTAAGAATCCTCTTATACCATTGCCTTCCATCCTTAGGGACTAACATCTGCATATCCATCATACTTAATAGATATTCTCTGTATATGCTTTTATAATGGTCTAGATCATATTTTAAGACCAGGAGTGTACATTTGTATAGGAGATTACTGTTGAAGGCAGATGTTCAGATGATTTGTTTCCTGGATCTATGCTCTGATAGAGGTCACAAATTATTTCCAAATCAAAACCCAGAAAGCTCGCACATTGTAAAATACCAATAGCCAAGGGCAAGAAAAAGCCTATACCTTCATAAATTCAACGCTAACAAATTTGGATCTGGTTCCCCTTCGCAAATCAGGAACGCCTTGACTCTCTATGAGTTCCTGTACAGAGAAGAAAGACTCTTGTCAAATGTTGGAACAAAGCAGAGAAGATAACAGACAGAAAGATATGATTTTGTTGATGCAGCAGCGTCCAGAAAAATTCAAGTGATATTTGTGCCTTTGCACCTTTCAGAACATTGATTAGATATTTGTGAAGGCAATGATAGCACTAAGTACCTTGTGAAAGTTAATCTCAGCTGATATGCCCATTGTATATGGCATCACAAGAAGTCCTAGTAGATTATTTTGCTGCTGAAAGGCACTACTCAGCTTGGGACTTATTAAACGTAAACAAAGCTTCCATCATACTTAAAGGAAGCTATATCCATTTGACCAAAGTGGCGTATAATGAACCTTACAATATCCTGGTGGCTTTAGTTCCTCTACCATGCAAATGTCTAAGTTCGAAAGTATCTCAAGGACAGCAAAAATCTCAAAAATGTTCAAATATGATAGGGCTTTTCTCTGGTCAAATGCACATAAATTCTTACCTCAGATTTCAGAAAAGATGCATGCTTGCATAGTGATCTCACAGACCAGAATATGTTACATGATATAAAGACTCCAAACCCAAAAAGTTTTACTAATTGTGAGAGAACATATTAAGACCATTTCACTAACTATGAGTTCATATGAATGGTCAGAAAGACCTTTGAAAATATACAGCTGAGAGGTTTCAATTAGTTTAGAGCAATCCTAAAGACCTAAACTATGAGAGCCTTACTTTTTAAGAGCTAATAGAATGAGATGTACATACAAATCAATTTTTAATGCTACAAAAATTCGAGAGCTTAAGAATGACAATGATGTTCAGGAGGTAGTTTATTGCAAAAAACTTCGAGTGCATTTGGGTATCTACTTCAAGCTTTTTCATAGCCTTGCATGAAATCGCTGCACATACGAGCCTTTCCAAAAAATACTGGTTCTCTGTGTAGAAATTTCATGTGAAAAGCAGCAACAAGAACAATAAATTTTTCACAGACATAGTCATTATGAGGGTGTATGTTGGTCCCTGAGTCACTGCTTTAGTTATGAACCCCATATTTTTGCATTCTAGGCCCTTGAGTAGATTTAGATGGTTCTATGACTCTGGATAAGGTTATGGGAATTCATTTCCAATACCAACCCCAAATAACACTCTTCATGAGCTAAGATTAAATCTGAATCATATAGGTTCATCTAACTTGATACACAGGTTGCTGCTAACCCTAACAACTGAACATGCAAGTAAAAAATCGGTCATTAGGCTTAAAGAGACATACTAAAGCAATAATCAAACTCACAGTAAAAGATATCTCCTCAACGACAATAATGGTAGGAGGACAATCCATCTCTTTACACCAAACACCACTTCAATTATGTGAAGTGATTTTTGACAAAAGGAACGGAGAATTTTCTGAATATCTTGGATTTTCTAATGCAACAAAAATAACGTCGACAACCCAAGTAAAACTCCAATACAAACATCAATGACGGCTCTATATTAAGCAGATTCACATATCTCTGTTCACCGTGAAAAAAGCAATATAGTGCTAAATTTAGCAATGAAAGTACTTAGCAGTTTTACTATTTTTAGTAATGGTTTTCTGCAAAAACTGCTGATGAAAAACTACTTGTTGTCGCTATTTGCTCAAAAGGTCCAATTACCATGCATGACCGCTCTATGAAGAGGACACTGGGATGTATGAAACTATCAGAAGCATTTGTATCATGGCTAGATGCAGTATTACCAGTCCATGTTGCCAAAAGAATGTTCTCACCACACTCATGAATGTGTAGGAGTGATCTTTGGCTTACCATTTCTATAGTATAGTAATGCAATGTTGTTCTACAAGGGATTTAACCTCAATTTTGCTTCTTTTGCTACTGCTTTTTGTTACAAAGCAAGGCAAGAAAATTGAAGCCTATCTACAATGGATGTGACTTCATTATAGCAAAAGTACAAGAAAGTAAAAAATACATCAAAAATTTAACCAGGAAAGCATAAACAAGGCAGCATTCCATTCTACACTACATAAAGTAAAAACAATTGGCATTGGAGAATGCCCATTATTTTTAGTGATTGAATATGGGAAGGAGAAGGATGAGGAGTGCAAGAGAGAAGCGTAAGGGGGAGAAGAAGAGAAGTAGGACGGGGTATTGGAGGCTAGGCACAAGGAGTCGGTTTACTATTGTTTTGGACTTCATGAAAGCCTTTAACTTTTTCCCATGCTCTTTACTCATCCAGAGA
>MU836530.1:7500-27555 GCA_029204225.1 Diphasiastrum complanatum | reverse complement strand
AAATCACTAAGATTTGGTTTTTTCCAAACAATACTTCAATAAGGTGTAAGTCATTTAATGGCACTATTAGTCATTCTATTACATAGAAAGTTTTGCACATAAAAAAGCCTCTCCCCAAAAATGAATACATCTAATCTCATAGCTTTAGCACACTCACATAGTATCCTATTCTTTCTCTCAGCTACTCCATTTTGTTGTGGAGTATATGTGCAAGTAAACTCTCTCCTAATGCCATTAGTTTCACAAAACTCTTTCATCCTATTGGAGATGTACTCCCCTCCATTATCACGTCTTAATACTTTCAAGGCTAGTATTAAGTTGCTTTTCCACAAAGGTTTTGAACTTTACAAAGGACTCAAAAAATTCACTTTTCTTAGACAAGAGATAAACCCAAGAGTATCTGGATGTATCATCAATTAAAGTGACATATATAAGAGCTTCACCATTTGATTCATGTGAAATTGAATGAACATCCGAGTGTATAAGTCAAGAGGAGAGTTAGATTCTTGTCAAAGATCTCTTGAAAGATAGCTTATGAGATTTGGAAAGTCCACAAGCTTCACAAAGCTTGCCACACTTGGATATGGTTTTGGGAAGTCCACTTGCTAGCTCCTTTGTGACCATGGTCTCCATAGCTTTGTAGTTAGGATGGCCTAACCTTTTGTGCCATAATTCCACTTGAGTGAGCTCCTCCCTTGCCATGTTCACACTTTCAACTATCACATTAGCATCCAATTTGAATAACCTCCCTTCTTGAAACCATTAGCAATACATTTTTCATCTTCCAAGATAGAACATGCTCCATGCTTGAAATGTACATCTAATCCACTATCCATCAGTTTGTCCTACACTCAACAAGTTTCTTTGTGATTGAAGGTACATAAAGAACATTGTCTAGATCTACTTTTTAGGATGATCCTAGACATAAAGGAATGATTCCAGCACCTACAATCTCACATTCTTGATCACTTGTAGTGAAGATAAATCTCTTAGAACTATTGTAAGAAAGTAGATTAGAAAAATAGTCTTTTTGGTGAGTCATGTGAGAGCTTGCCCACTATCAATCCACCAAGTGTCTTGATTAGATGTTTGTGGTGAGGATACCATCAAAGATAGATTGCCTTCTTCCTCCTCCTCCTCAAGCACAAGATTGACTTGATTGTCCTTCTCTTGGGCATTCTTCTTCTTGCAGCACTCGGATGCAAAATATCCTTTTTTTCTGTCAAAATAGGTGACTAGAATTTTCCTTTCAATTTGTTTGCATTTTTTAAATTTGATTTGAGTTTTTATTTCAAATTTCTTTCCATAGGATTTTAGAGCATTGTTTTAGTTTGATTTTATCCATATGGCAGGTCATTTGAATCGGTATTCAAAAAGTTATGACAAATCTTGATTTGTAGCTCTAGTTTTGCTAGTTTTTCTTTTCTTCAAATTTTTCAGCCTTGTTCTGTTGTTAATCTGACCTATCAAATCACTTCCAATCATTGATCTGATCCTGTATGGTGATAGAACTTGTTTGGATGATAAATTTCCGGAATCCTTCTGTTGAGCTACCAGTAGAACTTCCTCCTCCAACAGCTTAGTTCGCTCAAGTATCATCACTAACTGCTTCCTGTTTTGCTGCATCATCTAGGTTCAGAACCATTTCTCCCTCACGTCTCCTTCCTTTCCCATTCGGTCGCGATCTTTCACGACTCCCTGGACTTGGTCGAGATCCCTTCTCTCTCTGTGTGTTCCGACTCGGTCGAGTTTCCATTCTTCTTTTCCTTCGGTCGAGATCTCTCTCCTTCTCTCTCCTTCGGTTGAGATTTTTCTCTCTCTACCTCCTTCTCTGTCCTCCAATTGAGATCCCTCTCTCTCTCTAATCCCTTCTCTTTCTCTCTCTACCTCTCTCTCTCTCTAGTTCCCCCTCCCTCCACTTGATGTTGCTCGAGAAAAAAAGAAATTTGCTGTAAATTTTGTAATTTCCTACGGTTCCTCCAATTTTTTTTCGAGCACAAAAACATTTCAAGGATTTCAAAGTTTTATTGAATTCAATTTGTAAAAAAATTTTATACCCCGGGGCTTTATTAAGTTGAATGCAACTCATTTTTCTTACTCATTCTTTGAGCGCCCATAACTTCCTTGTTTGAGCTCAGATCCCAGTGCTGTAAAAACGAAAAGTGATTAGAAAGATGGGCCTGACACTGCTAAGTTATTAAAATTGTGTAATTATTACTTCTCAAAAGAAAATTCAAGACCTCTTTTTTTGAGTCAGTCTTTTCGTGTTTCCATTAGTAATTTTCAAATCTTCATATCTTTTCCGTTTCTTGATCCAGTGAGAGCGATAGCATATCTCAGAGTTCAGCATAAATGGAAGATCCACATCTAACTCTAACATCCATTAACACTACACCATTAACCCTAAGATCCAAAATTATAATAACTTACTCTTTCTCTCTCTCTCTCTCTTTCTCTCTCACAAAAGGCATAAGAATTAGTGATTCCAGTCTAACACCTTTGAAGTTATAATTAAGTAGAGTCATTTGAGTCATTTGATTCATCAACTTGATTAGATTCGATAGGCGTAGTGCATGCACCTAGGAATCATCTGCTGCTTCATCATCCCAGCCAGTTCCGATTTCCAGTAGACTTAAGGTCTACTACTTCTAAGACCTATCTAGAAATATCAAGTGTGTGAAAATTGTATTGAACATTAGGTACACGCTTAGCCTCCACTAGTCCTCAAATAGCCAAGTAAACAGTTGACGATTTTTCACACTCCCTATTCATTATGCTTGCTATTTTCAACATAGATTTAGAACATAAGCCAAAATATGATCTATGTATAAAACTAAAGATTTTTTCCTAAGCTTTGTTGAAGATATCAACCACACACATGTTGAAGCTCCACCTCTTTTGCAAACACTTGATCTCTCACAAAATGGTGTGCACCTGTAATTGTCAGGGTCGTCCCCATTTTGGAATGACAGTTTTGGAACCATGAGGGGTCAGAAATGCAACTTAGTTTACAATAAAGATCTTCTACTTGGAAGAAGGCTACAGTCAGATGAATTCTCCTCAAAAATCATGTTGCTGGTTAGCGCTAAAATTCCAACTTGTCTACTCAACTGTCACGTAGGTGATCTTTGAAGGTTTGTGGTTTGCTCAGCTGCTGAAACTTTAGTAGTAATGAGTCTTATACATGCGATCGATGTCAATTGGGTTGGCTCATATATGCATGCATGGGGAGTCAGTTGTAGATTATTGTGCTTCTGCATTCAGCATGCACATACTAAATAGCAAAATGATAAGTTTAGAACATGAGTGGATTCGTGCTGAAACTACTTCCAAACTGAGGCTTAGGATTAGCATGTAATTGGAATCAATCCTCAATCTGAAGTAAACATGTGGGTGGTTGATTTAGTCCTTGAAAATGTTGGATGGCCAGTGTGAATCATACTCAGACAGAAAGTAATCCAATCCTCATGAAGAATGTGTAGAATCTGCTGTAGAAAGTATGCTAGCTCTCAGCTTGCTGCACTTAAGGTAATGTTCAAATACACATTTGAATCACTGGCTTCCATTTGACATTAACACTCAGATCAATGGTCTCATAGCTCACCCTTCTAGCAACGATGAGAGACCACTGCTTCAAAGCATGCATGTATTGACACAACGCTGAGGGGAAAGATCACAGCTCAGAATGTGATCTCAAGAAAGTGCCCAGTCAGCAGGACAATTTACTCAGATGCAAAATAATAGGGTTGCGATGCATTAATCTCTCCTCTGGATTTTGATGACACTCAAAAACTTGCACTCAGTCATTTGAAGGTGATGCACATACAATTACTTCAACAATAGAATGAACTTGATTGAAGGTGCTAATGGCAGTGGAAAATCAAACATTCTAGGTACTTATAATGCCTTATTGAAATATTGCCCGGAGCTTGAATGTGTTTCTTTGAGTTATATATACAGAACTGATTGTTGTGCATTTTTTGCAACAGATCTATTGTGATTGTTCCATTCTATTATTTGCTTCAATTTCATGCTCATTAACAGAAATGTCCCACTACAAATTTCTGATTTGCAGGCAGGTACTATCACGATGAGATCACAACTTATCACAACTAGGAATGGTACCGGAGGCCATAGATGACACGGTTGTTGTAGTAGAATTCGTACTGACAAATAATTTATGGGCGCTATTTCTAGTTTCAAAGCGGCAAGCATTTGTGGACTGGATATTCTTGAGAGTATTTTAATTGATAATTCTGGCAATACGAATCAGCTCCTCATTGTGCTCTAACCATTCAATCACATTCATCATGAAAGAATCATTAACACAGTTATGGATAAGTCCATTCTGACATTCAAGCACAGAACAAAGTGTTTCATGGCATTCCAATTTAAACTAGTGGTCTACATCATTCTGACTTGACAAGTGGGCCTGACGAAGACTTTCTCCACGTTCTTTCTATCTTTCAAGTTGTGGTTTGTCTAGCTAACCCACTAATCAATTTGATGTTTTATGTCATTATCAAATGTTAGCACTCCAAGGATTATAATCCTCTCTTCACTAACTAAATTCTTCTTAGGTTTAGATTCAAGAGAGCTATAGCTAGTGGTCAGGTTGAAGTATGTTACAGCTTACAGCTAAGACGTCTGTCATTTCTACAGCAACAACGAAAGCGTTCCTTTGCGCAAATCATAGTCATTGTAGCCCACCGTCACATGAAACAACATCACATGGATCAAGTAAGATCGTCAAAGCTAAAGACACTTGATCTACTATTTCTACGTAAATTTTACGTATGAATGCCAGGCTATCTTGAGGCTTGTAAATTGGCCGGGAACATTATCCAAAATGAGACAGCAAAGAGTCCTACAGATGATAATTCTCCAACAACAATATGAAAGATATTTAACTCTTTGAGTCCCCTCAAAAGTCGGAGGATGCATGGGTGCACCCATACACATGCGCAAAACTGTACATAAGTTTTTATATATATATAGCTTAGTTCCCAAGGAACGCGTTCCATGGGATCCCATGCTACTGAAAAAATACGATTTTTTTTTTTATTGCCAAAAAAAAAATTCAAAAAAACCCAAAAATGTCAAAAAAAAAAGCTTCAACTTCATTTATAGAAAGCTCTAAAAAGGGTTTTTTTTTTTGTACTTTTTTTTGTTTTTTATAAAAAAATCTCTAATTTTCTATATTTATTATATAATATATATGCATTTTTAAAATTTAAATTAGTAAACCCCATTGAATGATGCTTTGTTATAGATTATTATTTTTACCAAAAAAAGGCCATAATTTTTGAGCAAAACGTCTAGAACGATAGGGGTGTAGAAATCAGCCCATCAAGCATTGAAGAAACCGAGCGAATCCATAGCAAGTGCAACCCATATTGTAGGTCATGGTGATGACGCATGTGAAATCCGAACTTGCCTTTTGAGTTTGTGGAAAACTTGCTTCCAAAAAATACAACCACAACGTTGCAGAAGATAGTTTGCAACACATTAAAGGCCGTTATAGATTCAAAAAGTTGTGTAGGCTTGCTTATGTGAAAAGACAAATGAAAGATGTTGAATGAAGACAATTAGTTTTTTTTACATGTATGCATGCATGGAGCTGCAATTAGAACAAAATTCATCCCTTGGTTCTGCCTCCTTGGCTTTTGATCTGTGTGCTAGAATTGAAAGCAGCGGCTCCCTCATCAAACCCACGCACATCAATTTGTCATGAGTCCTCAACAAGAAACCACAATAACCAATTATCCTGGAGGATCCATCTTCCAGCCATGAATCATCGAATCATATGTTTTTCGTGCTCGGGGACATGATTACAGCGAAGTGGCTTCAAAGGGAAAAGGGCTGGAATTTGTGGATGGGGGCCCTAAAGGCCAAAGGGCTGGCGATGTTTATATATGGAACAATGCAAGCCTTGCATCTCCATGGTGGGTGTCAATCTAAAGCCCACCGTTGAAAGCATCCCACTAACCACCGAGGTGTTAATACAGGCTTACTTGAGTCCAAGTAACGATATGCGAAAAGACAAAATTCGAAGTCGTCGGGTGCAAAATGTATCATGCATGCCACAAGCACAATGCCCAAGCCAGAAGCCATCTTTCCAAGGATCCACCCCGGATTTTATGAGATTCTATCAAATGATAGTATGCCACGTGGCAAAAACCAAGTGGGTGCGCATAGAATATATAGTGCCATTAAACCTCCCCATCAACCGTCGTTCATGGGTGCATGAATTCATATGAGAGAATTCCGTTGCAAACACCACAGCCGTTGGATTTCGCCATAGACGTCCAGATTTTGCCACGTTTTGTCGATCGGCCGTTCAGAAGAGTCCACGTGGCAGGTTTGCCACGTGGCAATAATCCAAGTGGCGGACGTAAACCCCCCCCCCCCCCCCCTCCCCCCTCTTCTCCTGTCGGTTGCGATCCACATCGAAAAAAAATTGCGATCCATGGTAGTGTTGTGCGGCATTGGATCAAACGATGGAGGAAAAACCAGGCGAAATCAGACAAGAGCTTGCCTCTTCTGTCGTGAAAAACATGTAATTCTGCTATGAATTTTTCTAAAACGCTTTGGCTTGCTATTGATCTATTTAACCAATCAGTAGAATTGTCCATTCATTACTTATTTGGCTCTTGTTTTTGGCTCTTATAATATGTAAGCATTATCAGCCGTTTCTTATTTAGCTTTTATGTTTCGGCTTGCCAGTGTTGTCCTGTCCGTCCGGGTTTCCATTCATTCATTACTTATTTGGTTTTTATGTTTCGGCTTGCTACTGCTGTCCTATGAGAGCATATCAATCCAAGTTTTGATTCATTGGTTGTTAGGTTTTCAAATTTGACTGGCCAATGGCATTCATTGTTTTCGTTGAGAAATGCCTGGATCTTGTCAAACTGTGCGGTATGTTGGCCAGGGTTTGGTTGTTTTGTTAGTGAAAGATGTAAGTAGAATGTGATAAACCCTAATTCGCAATTAGGGCCTTGCAGCTTGTCCCTTGGAAGCCTCACGGATCCTCCTGTAACTCCATATTACAAGCCAATCGATTATGTACAGACCCTGGCTGAGATCCATGAGGACCTTGAAGCTGCCCAAGAGAGTGAAAAATCCGACTTTTACATGGAGCAGTACTTCGTCTTCAAGGGAATGGGTGAAAAGACCCTATTGCAGCGTAGCCTTAGCCTGGCACAGGAACGTGCAACCTCTACACATAAGAAAATTGTATATGCAGCATGGATAAAATATGAGGGCCCTGCAGAAGATGCAGACTGTAATTTTACACACATTTCTGAGAATTATGAACCCTTGCAACCGGTCTCCTTCAGTACTGCGTCTCCTTATGAGGAAGTTGTCTTTCAAATTGGATGTGAGAAAGTGTACTGCAATAGGCAGCTGATTGCTGCCCTTTCTCGTCCATTTCAGGCCATGCTGAGGGGCTCTTTCTCAGAATCAGACAGTACTTTGATAGAATTCTCACAGAATGGGATCTCTGCTGAGGGGATGAGGGTAGTGGACAAGTTCACCAAGACAGGCAGGCTTGAAACCCAGGCCCCTGATGTGATAAAAGAAGTCCTTTCTCTTGCAAACAGGTTCTTCTGTGATGAATTGAAAGCTGCTTGCGACAGCAGTCTTGCAGGTATGGTACACAGCTTGCTTGATGCAACTCGTTTTATTGATTGCGCAGTGGAAGAGAGTTCACAGCTGCTGATTGCTGCTTGCTTATGGGTCTTTCTGCTGGAGCTTCCCAACTCCTTGCAAAATCCAAAGTTTGTAAGGCTCTTCAGCGAAGTGCAGGGAAGGATGAAACTGTTGGCTGTGGGGCATTGCTCCTATGCTTTGTATGCCCTGCTGAGTCAAGTTGCAATAGAAAAGGACATCTCCTCAGATCTGTCTTACCATCTCGTCAAGCATCTGAAAGAATGTGCTGTAACCTCTAGACAGCAACTGCTGGCATTGCATCAATATGGATGTGTGATGCTTGCTCGGAAGAATTATGCAGATGCGGAGGACTCGTTTGAAGCATCAGCAAAAATTGGCCATGCTTACTCTATTGCTGGGGTTGCCAGGGCAAAGTGTAACTGTGGGAAACGGCTTGCAGCTTACACAGACATGTCAGCTGTCATATCTTGCTTCAAACCTACAGGTTGGATGTATGAGGAGAGATCTCTTTATAGCATGGGGAAAAGGTAAGCTGGCAGATCTGGATGAAGCTACTGAGCATGACCCAAAGCTGCCCTACCCATATAAATACAGAGCAGTGCAGTTCTTAGTTGAGGGGAAGTTTCATGAAGCACATTCAGAAATAAACAGAATACTCATTTTCAAGATTAGTCCTGATCTGTTGGAGATTCGAGTCTGTATTTGCTTTGCTCTCCACAATTATGCAGGAGCTGTAAGGGATTTAAGAGTAGTTTTGACCCTTGATCCAGATTACACCCTATCCTTCTGTGGTCTCAGTGCAGCGGAATTGCTTAAGTTACATATTCAATATGTGCAAAAATGGACAAAAGCAGATTGCTGGATGCACTTTTTTGACCTGTGGTCTTCACTTGATTATGTGGGGTCTCTTGCTGTCATCCACCAGATGCTCGAGTCTGATTCCAGAAGAAGCGTCCTTTTTTTCCGTCAATCAATTCTTCTTTCACGGTAGAGTGAATAGTTTATCTAAATAAAATAAAATTTACTCTGAAGCTAACTTTCTAACTGCACATAGATCCATGTTAACTAGTGGCTGGAGCAATGAGAGTGTCGAAGGCAGAATTTTATGGTACTAAGTCAACTTGTATTAGCATCTCTATGGTTGTTGTCTGGCTGCCAAATTCTTTACATGGCAGGCTGAGCTGCTCGAAGGCTGCTATTCATAGCCTGCGTTTGGCTCAAGAGCATGCAATTGATAGCAGTGAGAGATTGGTGTATGATGGTTGGATATATTATGATACCGGGAATAGAAAGAAGGCATTGCAGAAAGCAAATGAATCTATTGACATTCAGCCCTCATTTCAGGCTTTCTTTCTGAAGGCTTATATCATGTCTGACAAAAATGAAGATGGAGAATGCTCAACAGAAGTTGTGAGGCTGCTTAGGGAAGCTCTAAAATATCCTTCTGATTGCTTGCAAAAAGGGCAGGTAATTGTTCCAGCCATTTCATTTCTTTAAACTCCGGTATTATAAGCAAACCATTTTGTCTCATTACATTTGTATTCTCTATTCTTGACGTTCCCTTCCAGGCATTGAACAACCTTGCCAATGCCTACGCTGATTGCGGCAATTTTGAGCTAGCCACAAACTGTTATAAGGATGCCTTAAGATTGAAGCACACAAGAGCTCTTCGAGGTCTAGCTCGTATTCATTGTCTGCAAGGAGACCTAAAGTCTGCTCTTGATCACATGACGAAGCTTATTGAAAACACTACTAACAATGTAGTAGGTTCTGAAAAGCGATCTGATTATGGTCCACAGAGTACAGTTATGGCTGATCTGGCCATGATTACTTTGATTGATCCACTTCAAATGTATCCTTATAGACATAAGGCTGCAGGTATGTTAACATTTCATCTCTATATCATAATGAGGCAGTTTGTAAAGAATCAGAAGTAGATTTTTCACCTAACAACCAGGCTGTGCTGATTACAGATGTCTAGATGCCACTAAGTTTCCCCTTCTTCCTGAGTCTGGAATGCCATACTGTTCAATTAAAGATATCAATTGGGTGTAGTGACAGTTTTTTAAGTCCTAAACTTTAACAAATCAAAGCTACAACCATTTGTTCATCATCAAACTTTCATACTGAGGAAATTGACTTGCGATGTTTAGTTTCCATTGTCCTTTGATAATACTCCAAATAGTTGGGTTGACATTCGGACACCGTTATCATCTGATTAGCTTCTGTGCTTAGTTTTGGCATATGTTCCTTTTTCCTTCTTTGTGTCTAGGAGATTCTCAATGCAAATGCATATAATTACCTACCAGCTGATTTTCAAGCATCAAATCTCTAGTAAATTTCCATGAAAGTTTTGGTTTTTAATGCCTTTTGAATGCATGGAATATGGAGCAGTTTGTATAAAATGTCATGGAAATTTCCTTTTTTCCATGCCTGGAGGGTGGTAGATGATGGATCCTCACAAGCATTGGACTGACTAAATTTGCCTGTATGCAGTATTCATGGACACCCATCAAGACGACAGAGCTTTAGAGGAGCTTTCAAAAGCAATAGCATTCAAAGCTGATCCCCATTTACTTCAGTTGCGCGCAGCATTTTATGAGTCTATAGGCGATGCCTCTAGTGCATTTCGGGATTGTCGTGCAGCCCTGTCAATGGATCCAAATCACAGGCATACTTTGGAGATTCAGAGTCACTCACTTACGCATCGCTGAACTAGTCAACTTACATTGGCTCCTACAGACAAATAGTGGAGAATTTGTGTAACACATATCAAGAACACCTAAATGTCGTGAGGGGGAAAGTGAGGGGGAAAATGAAGCTCTATCCATCCAGATTCTTGCATAAAAGAGGCATCATGAACTAAATGTTTCATTTGAAATACTCATCACCAGCAGCATGGGTATGTACAATCTTAGAGACAGCTTCATCCGAACAACACATTGTAAACGCTATTGTCTTGTGCTCCACAACATTATTGACATGTATATTTTGCTATACTTAATCTGATAACAACTCTGTCTCGTTCTGCGTTCAGATTTGTGTCAATATTGCTATGTTTTTCTACATTCTGTCTGACTCTCTTATTGCTCAATCTGGTAATCTGTTCTTAGCGAATTATTATTAGACTAGTTGTTCGACTAATATTTAGTCTTGCCTTTCGTGACTAATTCTTGACTGAGTATCAGTCTAGCTCAGTCTAGCTCTTCGCGAATCATTTGCGACTAAGAATTTGTCTAGCTGTTCGCGACAAATTATCCTTCTGATGTTTTGTTGCTTGATGTTTGGCTACGTAATCAAATCGACCGTGATTTCTATCACTAACATTCTGTCCGAATCTGATAGGCGTAGTCATGCTTAGGGAAAGAGTAATATAGCTCATTCCGCTGCACACGAACACTTTCCGTTCGAGTTCGTTTCTCGTTCGAGTTTCGAATTCGCTTCTTTTCGTGTTCGTTTTCCCTTTTCGAGCTATTTTTTCTTGTTTTTCACACCCTCCTTCGACTTTTCCAACATGGTATCAGAGCTATTTTTGTAGCCAAGCTTCCACCGTTCAGAACTTTACTAGCCGATAGAGTAATTGTCTTTTTGTTCTGTGATTCAGTACCAGATTTTCATACTTAAGTCATTGATAGTTTTTCCTATCACTTAGACTAATCTTTCACATGGATTCTCAAGGGAAAGCCAGTCCTATCATGGACAAGCTTGATGGAGCCAATTACCATTTGTGAAAATTTAAGATGAAAACTGTACTAATGGCTAAAGAATTGTATGACGTCGTTACAGGTGCAGAAGAGAAACCCGAAGTAGACGACGTAGCAACCGCCAGATGGAAGCTGAAGGATGGAAAGGCTTTCGCGCTCAACACTACGGATACCCAGATCGGCCATGTATCTGAGGCCCAGACATCAAAAGAAGCCTGGGCATCTTGAGCACACTATACGAAGTGCGAGATATAGCTTCCAAGCTACATCTCAGGAAGAAATTTTACTCCCTCAAGATGACGAATGGTGATTCCCTGCAGAATCACATCAATCAATTCAAGAACCTGCTAAGGCAAATGGCCGTTGTCGAATCTGTCATAGACGATCAAGACACAGTGATGCAACTGCTTACAAGCTTGCCAAGCTCATACAATAGCTAGGTAATGATCATCACGACACATCCAAAACTGACTCTTTCGAGAGTCATTACTATGTTGTTGCAGGAAGACACGCGGAGGAACGAAGCCTCAAGTTCCTCAGTTGATTCTCATGCTTTATACACCAACAAGAGCACGACTAAGCAAAAGAAGAAAAAAGGCCCGAAGCAATCAAAGCCAGACCAGAAACCAACACAGCACAAAGAACAGTCAAATCCGCAAGCGAAGAAGAAGTTGTTTTGCAGATACTGCAAGCGAAATAACCACGAAATTCAAGACTGTCGGATACTGCAAGCAAAGAACAATAGCAAGGGGCAGTCGAATCAAGTGGCAAATGCATCTATAGAAGCTCCACAGCCTATTCAAGAAACGGATCATGATGTCTTCATGACCAGCCATCAAGGAGCATTCGGCGACAATTCTTGGTTCTTGGATTCCGAAGCCACTCAGCACATGACCAACCTCTATATATATATATATATATATATATATATATATACACACACACATATATATACTAGTAAAGAGTGTCCGTCGTTTACGGGCAATGGACGGCCGATGGTCGTTGACGTGTGGCCGATGGTCGTTGACGGGTGGCCGATGGTCGCTGATGGTCATTGACGGGTGGCCGATGTATATGTGTGTATGTACGTGAGTGCATGTGTTATCTGTGTATGTGGATTTGTGTGTATGATTTTTGCTTGATGGTGCGTATGATTTATGTGGTCAATGGGATGTGTGTGTGTGTGTGTGTGTGTGTGTGTGTGTGTGTGTGTGTGAAATGTGTGTGTGTGTGTATGCATGTGTGATTTATGTGGCCGATGGTGTGTGCATGTGTGTATGAGTGTGCATGTGCATTTCTCTGTGTATACTGAACTGCTTGGAGCCCGATTTGTTGATGCGGGCTCGTCTCAACGTGCAGCACTGGATGGAACAGACGACATGCATGACGGAGCCCGTTACAATACTGGACCACTTCTTGAAAATGCCAAAAAGTAAACGACCGACTTTATCAGCACACCAAGCAGGTTGTTGCAAGTATGGATAAAGTTAGATACCAGTGATGAAAAAAGGGATTGAAGTCTCTCGGAGATACTAATCTCAATTATTCAAGATGCCCAGTTCTTGGTGAGCCCTTAAATAGTGTGCAATTGAAAAATGAACACCATTTATTCGACCTTCCATCATATGAATGCATTTTATAGCTCTCAAAGATGACAATACTTGAGGTGATTTAACAGTTCAACCAAGGTTACCAAAAACAAAAAACTTGTCTTTCAAATGAGAAACGGGGTTGGATCAAAACCAAAAGATTGCATGTGCTAGGATTTCAGAAGTAGATTGTCACATGTATGTATTATTATGTAATGATCATCACGACACATCCAGAACTGACTCTTTCGAGAGTCATTACTGTGTTGTTGCGGGAACACACGTATATATATATATATATATATATATATATATATATATATATATATATATATATATATATATATATATATATATATATATATATATATATATACTAGTAAAGAGTGCCCGTCATTGACGGGCAATGGTGGCCGATCTAGGTGACGGCTGATGATTTGAAATTTTAGTATGTTGTTAACAGGCGATGATTTTCTGACCTAGCTTCTGGCCGATGATCTAGTGGGTATGCCCGTCGTTGACGGAGGGCCAACAATAGGCGGCCGACGATCTGGGTGATGGCCGATGGTCTAGGAGGAAAGTCGATGGTCGTTGACAGATGGCGACAGACGGACGATATGGGTGACAGACGGTCCTAATGCGGTCTCAAATGGTTGGAAGTGCCATGAAATGGCCGTCAAATGGCTGCAATCGAATAACGTGATTTTAGATATCGAAAAACTACAATTTTTTTGAGTCGATCCATGATCAAAAAATTCTGATTTGAGGTATCGAAAAATTATGAATTTTTTGAGTAGATCCGATATTGAGAATTCTGACTGCTGGTATCAAAAAATCCGATTTGGGTATCGAAAAAATTGGAAGCTTTCGAGTCGATCTGGACTCAAAAAAATTTTGATTTCAGGTATTAAAAAACTACGATTTTTTCGAGTCGATCTGGTATCGAAAAATTCTAATTCTTGATTTTGATCTTTGGGTCGAAAAAATTTGCCATTGGATTTTTTCAATCTTTTGTTCAAAAATGTTGCTAGCAGATCAATAACCTCTTTTTAAAACATAGACTATGTGGAAAGCACTTTTTGAATAAGTAGCTAGAATCTTTTTATCCAGTTAGCTCCTTGAACATGAATTAAAACCAAAAAGATTTAATAGCCACAGTGGATTTGCATAATTATTTGTAATTTCAGAAGCAATGCACATTCTAATTACTTGCTTGCACTCTCAACTATTTGCAACAGTCCATCGAGAGGTAGGAAGGTTGAAGGCAACATGAAGGTGAAGCCGGCAGGAAGTTAAAGGCGGTCACTCACAAAATAACTACATTATCTCACCACATCTACTCGCCAAACAACTACATCTCAATGATCGCTCTCCCCAACTTGCGCATGATCAATTTGGTACCATTGCATAGCTTGCATTATGTCTTCCACGTTACATAGAGCTTTATCTACTTGACTAACATTTTCACCGCTTCCACTACACCCCAAAACCTCAAATTGTTGAGCGTAATCCTCAACCAAGTAACGCTCAACGGCCTTCCATAACTATATCCAAGAACGTCCTTCCACACAACCTTCTCCGTGTACAAAATTTGACAGATTTTCTCTCCAAATTTAACCCTAACTCTAACTCTAACTCTAACTCTACCCTACATGACAAATGCTAACCTAACTCCAAATCTAACTCCAACTCTAACTCTAACTCTAACTCTACCCTACATCCCAAATGCTAAGTCTAACTCCAATTCTAACTCTAACTGTACATTGCATCTCGAAACCATAAACCATAAACCATAAACATCACTTCAAACTTACTACTACAACACTTCTGAATACACAATGTTTTGAGTGTGCCTCGCCACTCCATCCACATCCGTAAATCGATTGTCCTTGTCAGTAATCAGCACACGAAGACTTGCTGCATTTCGCACTCTCGAAAGTGCAACATACAGCTACCCATGACTAAACACAGGCCAAGGCAAATACAATCCAATCGTGTCCATAGTTGCCCCTGTGCTTTGTTTATTGTCATGGAAAATGCTGCTTTGATAGGAAATTGGACCTTCTGCAATTCAAAGGGTATGTTTGAATTGCTTGGCACTATAGGGATACGTGGAATAAGGACTCTACTCTCTATATTTTTCCCGGTCACTATCTCTGCCTCTATGACCTATCTACCCAATCTGAGGATGATCAATCTTGTGCCATTGCACAATCCCTTGTGCGATACTCTCGATCGTAACAACATCACAATCATCCCATCTTTAGCACCAACTTATGTGGAGGACACCCACTTGGTTGCAGGCTGTTCAAATACTCTATAGGGTGGACATTAGAGCCCTCACACTCAACAACACTATCGACACTATAAAAGGTGAAAATGTCACCCGGAAGCTGCTCAACATTGCCACGCACGTGCTATGGCGTGACAACCCCCCCTGAACTACCCACACCATTGACACCAAGAGTCACTATGTGCTCGACGCTTTGCAAGTTTGAAACCAAACTTGCGGTCGAACATGTCGCCTCCTCAACGACACGAACTACAGGTGTAAGCAACAATGCCCTACGCACTGCTTGTTGCTTCCTATTCAACCTCCCCCTTGCAGACTGGCTCTCACCCTCTGGAGTGATTTATGAAGGGTTGCTTTGCACACACTCGGGAGTGTCCATGTCATGGAATCACTCTCTCAAATGCAAAACACCTGCAAAAATTGAAAAGAAAACGATCAAGCATTATGCTTTACGCATTAAGCTTCACACATTACATTTTAGGTAGTAGGCATTACGTTGTAGGCATCAGATTTTATGCATTAGAATCAGATAAAGAATAGGCAAAACCATTTCAATGGATCTGCTATTTTTATGATAAATGCTAGTTTGTCAAATTAACCAATTACACATTACATTCATTATTTAGAAATGTCCATGTTTTATGTTATTATTATTTTTCCAATAGATTTGCTACTCACATACGATCAATTTTTATGATCAATGCTAGTTCGTCAAATCAGGCAATTAGACATTATGTCATTCTTTATAAATCTCCATGTTTTATGTTGTTATTATTTTCCTTGAACAATAACACTGAAATGTAATTGTTTGAAAATGACTTTCCTAAGCAATCCTATGTACTAAGTCATTCAATAGCACATCGATCATCTATCAAAATAGAGATACAAATTACGACAACAATGACATAGTAAAATTAATGTCTAATATAGTGACAGGCCTAGCTCACTTATTTTGGGTCCGTAAAATCATTTTTCAAATTTTTACAAAGGAAATGTTGGTGCCTCATTGAACGTAATCTGTGGGGCACATTTTTTTTATGACAAATTTCTTTTGCAGGCACCTTCCGGCTTTCGGAAGGTGCACGTAAAAAAATTTGTCATAATTTTACACGCACCTTCCACCCGGAAGGTGCATGTAAAAAAAAAATTTACCTCAAAAAAAAATGTAAAAAATGAATTCACGCGGCGGAAGGACCGACTCCTCGGCCCTTCCACCCGGGGAAGGATGATGCGCCCTGGGGCCTCCGCCCTTGGGCGCATCACCTTTCCGGGTGGAAGGGCCTCGAGCCGGCCATTCCCTCCCCCAAAAATCAATGTCTCGAAATATGTATAACCACATAAATTCTAGTTAGCTAGGTTAGAATTGAATAATTAAAGATTTTGTATCAATTCAATTTGAGAAAAGATGACGGGACTATATGCATAACACTATATGCCTAACGTTTCCTAGCACTGTACATTCAAAGTGTTGTCATGCTTCAACATAGGTACGGGGAAGTTATGATCCACATGTAAAGTACACATGTCCTTCGATGATTAACCATAGCTCTTTGTGAGTATTCTAGCCTAATATTTTCTTCCAGGCAATTGGAGCAGTAGGACATCTTATTCCGCATTTTTTTGTGAAGTTCTTAAGAGCAACTCGTTGCGCTTTTTGTTTTCTTCCTAACCATAGATTTTTAACAGCACACGTGATATTTACATACATATTCTCATGCTTGATCTTTCCCTTCTCCTATCCTGGGAATCTGTTTGGATCGTAGTGGTTTAAATGCTAGTTTACCTGGGTTTCATTATGATATGCTCCTTGCAAAAGCAAAAGCTATGAGCTCTTCATTGCCATGCATACACAATTGTAAAGGAAGATAGTAAAATGTGATGGAAGATGGAAGGCATTGTTTATCCTAATTTCTTTGGGTTTGTCAAATAGTTCTCATACTTATCACTTGTTAAAATTAGCATAGCTCTCATACTTCTTGTGTGATAAAAGTATTTATAAGGACAAATGGTGTCCAAATGGTGTCATGACCTCCCCGGGCCTCTGGATTGATAGTCGCGATGAGGACACCAGCAACAGTCTTGCTTCAGATGTTGCATCATCAGTGATGCAAGACCGAGTGATCATCGTCGCAAATATGTTGCCATTACAATGCATACCGAAGGGCAGATAATCTCTCGTGGTCTTTTAGATGGAATGAGGACTCCCTTATTTTGAGACTAAAAGACATGGAAGTATTATCAGAGAGAGAATGCATGCGGAAGCATTAGAAAGGAGGGGGAGAGAGAGAGAGAGAGAGAGCGAGAGAGAGAGAGAGAGAGAGAGAGAGAGAGAGAGAGAGAGAGAGAGAGAGAGAGAGAGAGAGAGAGAGAGAGAGAGAGAGAGAGAGGAGAACATAGTTCTCTGTTGTATTAGATAAGAGAATAATAGAATACAAAGATAACTCTCTATGAGAGAGAGAAGAAGGATAATAGGCGTCCAAGATATGCAACGTTTTTGGACCCACAAATATTCCTACTTAACTATTTATCCTGTTTTTGTTATCTCTAGCTAAGAGACTATCCAGACTATATCGTTAACACGAAGTGATATTTATTGGCTGCTTGAATGTAAAAGTAGAAAACGACAAACAGAATGAGGGTAGCAACTGTTTATCCTCTTTTCGTTATCTCTAGCTAAGAGACTATCCAGACTATATCGTTAATAGAAAGTGTCATTGGCTGCTTGAATGTAGAAGTAGAAAACGACGAACAGAATGAGATAGCAGCGAACCTTCTTGAGGATTTCAATTGCACGCCAATGGTTTCTGCCTCCCGATCGAGCAGATTTTATCACAGTTTCTACAAGCAATAGTTATGACCGCTTTTCCATTACACATGTCAACAATTAAATATGCAACATCAAGCATTCACCATAAGCATTCACCACAAGAAGGCGGAAGAAGAAGACACACAATCACGATATCACACTACAACATACTGAATGTGAAATGTACAAATAAACCTTGAACCCCTGATAGAGGGAGAAGACCTACGAGTAGACTAATAGACTACCCTACGGCTAATGTCAGCTGGTCACAACTGTCAACATTAATGTACCTCGTAAACAGTAACAATGAAGTTTATCATTAATTTCTAACACTCTCCCTCAATGATAAAATTACATTCTTCTATTCCTAATAGAGTACAAAACCTCTCAAATTTTCCTTATGACTTAGTAAAAATATCTGCCATTTGATCTTCAGATTTACAAAAAACAAGATCAATGGCTCCATCAAGAATTTTCTCTCAAAAAAAATGGTAGTGTATTTCGATGTGCTTGGTTCGAGCATGTAAAACTGGATTATTGGCAAGGTGTCCTTTTGGTGAATCGCACCTGAAAAGATGATCGTTTATGGCTCCTATCTGCATCGGCTGAAGATTCAGCTATATAACAGCTACTCTGCAGCCAACGTTAGATTCTTGGTGGAGAAGAGATATAAGTTCACAACATGAGGCATACACTGTTGCGCAGCCAACATTAGATTCTTGGTGGTGAAGCGAAGTTCATACACTGTTGGAGAAGCGAAGTTCATACACTGTTGTGATGGCTGCGTTAGAATCTTGGTGGAGAAGCGAAGTTCATACACTGTTGTGAAAAGAGTGAATGACTAGTTTGGCTGGGATCAATACCAACGCATTGTGTTGCCAGAAAGAATTTTTTCCTCAGAATCTGAATTTTATAAAAAACCGCGCTCGCTCGCGAGAGAGACATAGAGAGATGGATTAATTAGGAAACCCAAGAAAGAGAGAGATATAGATTGATTAGGAAACCAAGAAAGACAGAGAGAATGAAGTGGCCGTTTCAATAATTAATTATAAGGTGGCCAATAAAACTGGCCAGTTAATTATAAGGTGGCTATATTGAAAACCCACTTAATATGGGCTGCCACTTGGAGGCTGGACAGTGGCCATGGACTGCCCCTTCAAGGCTGGCCAGTGTATATGCATGCATGGGGAGGAGGGCCATGCATGCTCCTCCCCATACATGCATCTTCTTCCCCACCTTTTTTATTTCAAAAAATGTGTATGTGTGGGTGGGGGAGGAGGATGCATGGGTGCACCCATACACATGCGCAAAACTGTACGTAAGTTTAAATATATATATATAGATATATATGTATGTATATATATATATATATATATATGAGAGAGAGATGTATGTGTATGTATATATATATATATATATATATATATATATATATATATATATACATATATATGTATATATGTATGTATGTATATATATATATATATGTATATATATATATACATATGTATCTATACATATGTATGTGTGTGTGTGTGTGTGTGTGTGTGTGTGTGTGTGTGTGTGTGTATATGTATGTATATATATACATATATATAGATAGATATGTATATATATATACATATGTATCTATATATATATATATATATATATATATATATATATATATATATTTAAACTTACGTACAGTTTTGCGCATGTGTATGGGTGCACCATGCATGCTCCTCCCCTCACCCATGCATACACACTTTTTTAACTAAAAATGATGGGGAGGGAGATGCATGTATGGGTAGGAGCATGCATGGCCCTCCTCCCCATCCATGCATATACAATGGCCATTGTCCAGCTTCCAAGTGGTTGTGCATATTCAATATAGCCACATTTTCAAAATAGTCATCTTTTCAAGATTCCCACCTTATAATTTATTGACGTTATCACATAATCGTTAATTTGTAAAGGGCCACTTATCCTCTCTCTCTCTCTCTCTCT
>MU836530.1:0-2500 GCA_029204225.1 Diphasiastrum complanatum | reverse complement strand
TATTTGAAAATCAACTCACGTTGGGACATTTTCAATGTTGATAAAGTGTAAGGTCACTCTAGTACCAAAATCAGACCGAGCAAACCACAATTTTTGTGCCTACATTTACGAATAACTTAGGTATTCAGATAACCTAAACCATAGATACAACAGAATGTGATTCGCTGCATCTGCGTTTCAAAACATCGTCCGGATCCATTCTGGAGACTTCTTGGACTATCAATATTAGACACAAAAAGGGAACACAGACAATAACCCATTTTTCACGCATTGACACCCACTTTCAAAAACTTAAAAAATCGGAAAATCGCATTTTTGGCATGATCCAGACCGCCGGCTGCAGCTATGACCTACAATAAGCTAGTCCACAAAGTGTAACTGCAATTATTAACCTAAATGACTTGTTTCTGATGTTTGGGATGCACATCATTCTTGTGTTTTACTTCTGCTAAAATTGCACAATGGGAAGGGTGCTTTATAGAACAACCTTCAAAGTTTAAACTTCAATTTAATGGTATAGTGTCAGTTTATCATCATGCCAATCAGACACCAATGCAAGTGACAAAACCATAACTTGCTATTTCAAGAATACTTAATAGGGCTGCCAGCTCATTTGAGTAATTAAAACATGTACAAAATTTCCTCGTTTGGTTTGGCACATCTATGGGTCTAATAAGTGCATTAGTAGGACTTTTAATTAACCACAAACACCAGGTCATTCACTTAATGTGGAGTGCATAAACTTTACACTAAGTCACCCATATTTTTTAAATCTTTAACAGGCCATTGGCCTGGGTGTCGGCCCAAGCACGGGTAAGGATTTGAGCCTGAGTGGACAAGAACTAAGCACTATAAACCAGCACACCATCTATGGAAGTCACCTGTATTGCCTATGTCACATCAACATATTTGAAGTTCTCAGCACGAAATACAGCTGTTGCAGATTTGAAATCTCCGAGTTACACATTAATGCTTCTTTGGGTTAGCCTAAGGGACCAGCCAAAAATCTGAAACTACAAAAACCCATAAAGATCAAATACATTTGATGTGTTGAGTGCCCACCAACATATATTGCACAAAACCCTTCGCAATGCTGAAGACATTCCTAAATCTCAACGTCTTCTGGCTGAAGGATTCTTTCTGGTTGTGGAGTAGAAACTTTGCCAACCTGGTTCCGCTGATTGTAGCTTGCGTGCTGAAGTGGTATGAATCACTTAAGCTTCAACTTTGCAAAATAGCTCTACCCAGATTCAAAGCCAGAGCAAGCCTTACCCTATCCAGTTGTTGCTTTGCCTGTTCTGATGACAAGGCATTCACAGCTTCCACATCTCCCCTGGCTTCAGCCAATTTAAGCTCCTGTAAATAGGTCATCAGAGTAGTTGTCTCCACTTCGTTTAAAAGCACTTGCTGTGGCCACTCCAACAAGTCAACCTGCACATGTAAACTTGAGTTTATAAATAACAAAAGACCCTGAATTCTAAAAACCCGTGCATTACAATAATGAAATAGCCATTTTGTGTATGATGAAATTAAGACACGTATAGGATGTGCTCCATGTAGCTACATATGTTCATGCCTATAGCGACATGGAGCAACATGGAACAGAGGTATGTAACGAGCTACGTGCCTATCCCTAAACCAAGACAACTAATGAGATGTACATTATTAATCAGATTGCGACTTTGAATAATGTAATCAGATGCGAAATGAAGTTTTGGCTGAAGGAATGAAGGAGCGTAGTACATACTGAGTCATGTAGGATACTAAGCCAGAATCGTAGTGGAGATGCCCCTGGTTTCAAAAGCTGAAAAATATGAAAACCATAAAGCATTTGATGAGCACTTTTGATATTCGAGACCACAAAAATCCTAGAGAAAAAGGTGAACAAGTCAAGGTAAGTAGATAGAAGATGAGTACAAGATAAAGTAACAATGCAAAGACCTTACTTGTAACAAGCAATCTGCAGCATGTCTTCCTGCTACTGTTACTTTGGGATTACAGAGATCACTAGAACGATACTCCCTGATTTCATGCAGTGAATTCTTGAAATCCCTGTATCTGCATGCAAGGAAAAGATCCCTTACAGATGTATGTATACTATCCAACAAAAAGCTCTAATTCCATGAGAAAGTTACTTTATATTGAGTGATCAAGAGACATCTATTGCAGTACACACCAACCGATGCTTCTGAGTCATGTGACCCTAAACCCTAAACCCTGAAGAGGACCCTTAAGAAGGATAGTGTTATAAAGAGAACGATACCAAAGAAATCAACTCAAACCACCCACCTGTGGAGGAAAGAAAGTCCTTGAGCAGAACGTACTTCCGAATCAAGAAGATCTAATAAACCCTCCAAATGCTGCAATTAGCCATTTCTTTTTAGTAGCGGTCGATCAGCTTATCGGACTAAGCCCCAAACTATTTGTAAACATTATGAAACGTGCATGTGTCTAGATTTACCGTGCATGTTCACTAATGATAGACCACCACATGGTTGTA
>MU836529.1:0-27559 GCA_029204225.1 Diphasiastrum complanatum | reverse complement strand
CGAATTCTTAGCCAAACATCCCATGAATCCTCACGAGGCAGCTGACAAATATCTTTTTTCGCCCAAGCAATCAAGGGCAACGAGCTGAAAACTCTTCTAGCTCTCCAACCACAACCAGAGTGGCGCCAAAAAACTCTTCGAGAGAGAGACCTTGTGGCCATCAGGGCCTATGTGACGAGTCCATGCCAATTGAGGGTTAATGCGCACTTCCTTGGACTAGATCATGCTCCATAACTACAATTGACCAGGACAATCCAAATGGGCAGAATGCAGCACTCCCTTGGACTAGATCATGCTCCATAACTGCAATTGGCCACGAATCCCTTCAGAGCACGGCTGGAACACGGATGTAGATGCCAAAAGGGCTCTCATCCAGTTTGTTGGATTTATCTCCTTTACTCTCCTAAATCCTATGTTAATCTACCTCCATTCCTGCTGCTGTATTTTACTTGTGTTGTCGCACAGTCTGCATATTTACATGTAAAATAAGACGGGCGAAGAAGGCGAAAAAAGATGACACTGTGATTTTACACGTGATTTATAACAGGCGAAAAAGACGACACTGTCCTACAAATGCCAAAGGTGCCCTTATGGAAAAGTGAAGGTACCCTATAAATCAGTTTTTAAGACATTTGTCAGAGTGTCGCATTTTCGCATCTTCAACAACGTTAATTTTAGTGAAGGCTGACGTCGCGGCCTTCTCACGCTCATCCCATGTACTTTGCAATCAGATTTGGCAACGACATCAGCCACCCATGATCTCCCACAGACAACACATCCACTTTCGTACCTTCTTCATCTACACACCTGTAAAATTATGTATATATATTGAATACCATCTACGTATTCGGTGTGTGGAGTATAACAACATCAAAACGAAACATCACTGATAATTAGAGATGTTTTTGCACATCGATTCTTTTCTTCCATATGTATTGTCAGTAATAGGTTCATCACCTTTACAGATTGTGTGATTAGCTTTGTGAAGCACGCGGTCACATCCGCTATTGTCTTGTGCTCACCTGCATTATTGACCTGTATATTTCGCTATACTTAATCTGATTACAGCTTTGTTTGTTCTGCGTTCAGATTTGTGTTAATATTGCAATGCTTTTCTACATTCTGTCTGGCTTTCTTATTACTTAATCTGGTAATCTGCTCTTCGCGAATCATTATTAATTTAGCTATTTGAACTAATATTTAGTCTTGTTTTTTGCGACTAATTCTCGATTGGACTTGCTTTTCGAGAATAATTTGCGACTAATAATTTGTCTAACTGTTCGAAACAAATTGTCTTTATAATGTATTTAATGCTTAATGTTTGGCTACGTAATCAGATCATACGTGATTTCTATCACTAACGTCCTGTTTGAAAGTATATATAAGTGTCTATATAATATTGGAGTATATATATATAAGTGTCTAAATAGTAGTGTCTATATATAAGTATCTATATAAGTTTAAAAAAAATTTGCAAACACGTATAAAAACTTATATATATACTCCAATATTATATAGACACTTATATCCGGATTTAAAAAAAAAAAAATTAGTATTATGGCATGGCACGTGTGTCGTACGACGGCACACGTGTCCCACAACACTAGTGTCGTGAAAACCATGATATATATATATATATATATATATATATATATATATATACATATATACATATACATATATATGCCCCCGACACAGCCATTTTGTGTCCGCGTCCTTTTTTTTAAGGCTATTTTACACTACAATTCTTTTTTAAAAAAAAGTGTCTTGGGTGGACGCATCTGCGGACGCACGTTCGCATCCGGGTCCCACTACCTTGAGATATATATATATATATATATATATATATATATATATATGCTTATTTGTGTTATGAAAAAACGTTCATAAAGCTGTAAAAGCCAAAACGCCTGTGTGCTAGCCTACAAATGATTTATTTAAAAGAAAAAGAAAAATGCATGTATGTATGTATCTATATGTATATATATGTGTGTATATATGTATATATTTGTGTGTGTGTGTGTGTGTGTGTGTGTGTGTGTAGCAGGATTTGGCGCCGCTCACTAAACTTTGTGGTTAATAATATTTGTACATCGGTGGTTCCTGTTTGGAAAAAAAATAAGTAAAATAGCTAAGAGCTCGATCAAAAGCCGGCCGGCTTGAAAGTACCACGGTCTACAGCCGCTTGGTGGAGATCTTGCATGGATGTCTATATATCTACACACACACACACACACACACACACACACTAGTGGGTATGTCCGTCATTGACGGGCGGGTGACGATCTAGGTGACGGCCAATGATTTGGATGGTGGCTGATAGGAGGAAAGCCAATGGTCGTTGACGGGTGGCCGATGTATGTGTGTGTATGTACGTGGCCGAAGTGTCCTCGCCGCCGATGGCGGGTGCCCGATGAGGTGTGTGTGTGTGTGCACGCGCATGATGCGGAGAGAGAGAGAGAGAGAGAGAGAGAGAGAGAGAGAGAGAGAGAGAGAGAGAGAGAGAGAGAGGGAGAGAGAGAGAGAGAGAGAGAGGAGAGAGAGAGAGAGAACTCTCTCCACGCACCTGCCCTTGCGTCCTCCCCGCACGCTCTCCCTTTGCCCTCTTTGCGCCCCTCCCCATGCCCTCCCTAGACCTTCTCGGCACGCCCTCCCTTTGCCATCTCTGCGCCTTTGCTATGACCTCCCGGTGCGCCGTCCCCACACGTCTTCCTTGGGGGGGGGGAGAGAGAGAGAGAGAGAGAGAGAGAGAGAGAGAGAGAGAGAGAGAGAGAGAGAGAGAGAATAATGAAAGGTGTCATATGAATGTCATATGAAAGGTAACTTTAAAAAGTCAAATGTCATGCAAGTTTAATTTTTTAAAATTTATTGTAAATATAACATGAATATATGTATATAAGTGGTTGAAAGGTTCATATCTATTCTATTTGAAAGGTACCCGTGCATTATACATGTCATGTGAAAGGTAAGAAAAAAAAAAAGCCCATCGGGCTGAAAGGTAAGGGTGCATGTCAAATCCAAGCCTGGGCCCTACTAAATGGATGCATACTATGTTATGCATCCTACTCCATGCATAAAAGATTCCATTCCACATTTTTGAACTAAAAAATGTTCATGTGAGAGGATGCACCCATGCAACCATGGGTGCATCCTCCTACTCCATGCATAGGCACAAATCTCACACAAATATCTTTATATATATAGTGTGTGTGACGTTTTATGCCGGCAAAGCGTGACATTTTTGCCGGCACACAGACAAGGTCACATAAATAGTCTTACACTATAGATTTATATATATCTTCCTACAGTCATAAAAAATTCCACCGTTTCTTCCAAAATGATCCAAGGTTCGGCTTCATTAATTCCATGTCAAAAGTTTTGCTAGTTTAGTTGCAGTTACGAAGCTGCAAGAAGCTACAAAAAAATCTGAAGAAAGCTTCATCCAGGACTCAACTCGTATACATGAACTCAAATGTCATGGCTAATGGTATGCTTTGAAAATTTCTGTCAAACATATAAATAGGTCACATGAACGAGAACACATGATACCTTAGAAATTTAGATTGATAAAACCAACAGTTCACTCGACTCAAATATGATATAGAAATAATCTTTGACTCATGCAGAATTTTTCATGAAGCTACACTTACCAATTGTGTATGGCTACATGCCTCAACTACATGTCCTACTCAGAAAAGAAATGCTCACGATCATACATTCAAAAAAATACTTCAATATTCAATTTTGTTAACTGTACCTCAGAACTCTCCAGCCAATGTTTTAGCAAAAACATTCACAGCTACAAGCTTGGCAATTTCTGAAACTCCCATTTTTACCATCAACAGCTGAAATTCTTATTGACAAGCCCTCTTGCCGAGTATGTTAAATCTAGGACAATCATTGCTGTCAAGGCAGCCCTATAAATCAAGGATGCCAATATTTCAGCTCTCTTTCTGAACATGCTTGGTGAGCAGGCATAAACAAATAACTCTTGTTTTTTGAGATATAGCACAAGCCTCTGATAAGAGGCTAAAACATAAGGGAACTCGTATCCAGAAAAACTTCCTATTTTCTCATGGATTTCTGCACCGCAGCTTCTAACCTTTCCTCCCTCTCCTTCATGTATGAGACTGCAAATACAAAAACTGCTAAGTCAGAACCTCATGCAAGCCACATAACCAGAACATCTGGTTAGAACTCATGCAAACCACCATAATCAGACAATCTCATAAACTATCCAAAATTCCAAATTGTATTGTTCTGTCCAACTATTCATAATAATATGCAGATAGCTGAATAGTTTTCTAAACGGAATAACTGGCCATGTATCACTTCTCATATGATCAACAAAGAGTTGTGCACTCTAGCATCAATTCACAGTCGTATTCGCAAAGGACACAAATATCGATATTTGCTATGATGCCACACAAGTCCAACAGGCTTCCTACTTACTAAAGTAGAAAAGCACAAGCATCATCAAACACAACAATAGCAAGATGCAAGATACATTTGTAGTAAACTCACTGATGTGGCAGGGAGATGGCTAGCTAAGAGGCAAGAGAATAGAGAATTCATCTGCAAGAACAAGTCAATCAAAAGCAGGTTCTCCTGATCCATAGTCAAGAAGATACTTGGTGAAAGGGAAAACTAACTTTTTTGGGCTGAAAACTATCCTAGCAAGCTGATACAAGTCTTCTGAAACTAGTTAAATACAGCTTCAACTGTAATATGAGGACTTGGTAGGCCAGCAATTACACTGATTTGAGTTGGTCCTTTTTACTTGGGCACCTCATATACTCATGGTACTATTGAATATGTATGTTGGGCTATGGTTTGGGCCCTAATGCTTATTGGTGACCTTGCTGGCCCATTTAGGTAAGCTAACTCTTGGTGCTCGTGTATTCATGAATGAGGAAGTTGCTATAACAATTGCCTTGTGTACCATCAACATTCAATGTCAATATGTTCCACCTAGTACTTTGTACAACAGGAATAGCTGACGAAGGCTACAGACAGGATCTAAAGGTATCACTATGCCTCAAGGCATGATCGAGATAAAGGTTCTATTGATGTCACACTCAATGATCTTTGAGAAAGCTTCATTGTTACTAGTGAGTTTGTAAGGTCAGAGCCCATTAATGTACCTGCTCGCTTTTCTAGTAGCAGCCGAGCTTGGGCATTGATGCGGTAATTATGAAGCTTATCCATAACGTCCTTTCTGGCACCTTAGATGTCACAAAAGATCAAACCAGTCAATCATTTACAGCTCCTCTGGATCATTTTTACTGGAGATATAAAAGCATCAAATACAATCTGACTGGTTGCAATGACATTATTTGCTTCCCTGAAGAAAAAATCTCATTGGACAACCGCAGACTTTTGAAAAAAGATTTGCTTGCATTGACCTCTTTCATTTTTTATGACATCATCCAGTCAAATTAGATCAAATCCAGAAATCAATCCTCTTCTTACAAAATTTTCTGGTACTAGAGGACTAGAAACTCAAAGACATAAATCAGATGAAAAGGCCCTTATGGTAACAACTTTCAAAAGTTTAACTAGTTTAAAGAGATTTTTTAGCTTCCAAAAGAGGATAAAGATATCGCCATTGCTTATACAATAAAACTGTACTCTGCTGGTTGATGTTTCCGAAAGTTCCAGGTACTCTTTAATCATTGGACAAAGAGAGATCGCAAGCACAACCAAATGACAAAAACAAGAGGTTTCTGAATGTAGTCAGACAGTTTCGGCAAAGAAATTGATCGCAGAAATTACATATTCTTGAATGGGGCTTTAAAAAATCCTTCAAAAGTGCACGCCAATCTTAGTTTGTAATTTGCATATAGAAATGGAGTGCGTTTATCAGAATCTAGGCAGCAGATCTTACTCTTCATCCCTTTGGTGCTGTATCTATTCTTCTCATAATTCTCATTGGATTCATCACTCCTCTTTCCAATCTTTTGATTGACAAGGTCATTTCCAATGGTTCTACCGAATGCAGACAAAACAACATGTTGTGATGGTTGCCTTTTCTTGTTTCTCTTTTTTAACCAGTTTTCAAAGTCTACTCGACCTGCATATGCCCATTAATTAGGTCCACGTGTTATTCTTGTTTGTAACAACCTGCATGTGAACTCAACAAGCAGCACTTGTATACTATACTTCCAGCACTAAAGATACACATAATTGGCATTAATCTCTGCATGAATAGAGTAGCTAAACCGGAACGTGCCATTGCTACATGTGTAACAACAGCAAGAATGAAATGTTCAACTAGTCTATTCATTTACCAGGATTCGTTACTCAACAGACTCCATCAAGAAGAGTTACTTAAAACATGATTCTTTTTTACAAAACATGCTCTGACAAAGCCAACCCAACCCATGCATGGCTTTCAACTGTTAAAAATTCACAATTTTAGCTTGACTAGTTTTGGTCATATGACTTGTATATAGCTAAATGGTCATGATGTGGCAAGTCACACATGCCAAATAACCTAGGATCCCATTCATAATGATATTCTCAAGCTCATCTAAGTGATAGCATCTTTGGAATGAGTCCAAATCATGCTTAGATCCAAAAGAGAGAAAGTAGGAGCTATTTTTGGTAATTTTTACATTGTTGAGGGATCTCCATGACTCAAACCCTGACTTGGTAGGGATGCAAGATCCACTTAAAAATAGCATTAGGGATAGGGTTAGGGCTTCTATACCTGCTGAGATTTGAGATGGATCATGTATATATAGGTGATGATCTCTCACTCAAATCAATCAAGCACTTACGTGAAGTGATTTTGGAAGGGTATTAGGTTGATCAGATCATTTGGAAGCTTTTATGTTCTTTGTGAAAAAAGGGGCAATTCTACTAGTTTTTTCTCTACTTCAATCAAGCAAATGCATTGTTTGCCATACACAAGGATTTGGGGCATTTAATGAGATTTAAGCATAGATTTTGGTAGATTTTGATGGTGCAAATTGTGCTAATCTTATAGAATCATAATGTATTGCTTCTCTCATCATTTCAAGTGATTTAGGATCCTTTTTTGCTACTATTTTTACAACTCTGAAGATGAAAACAAACAAATGCCTTGATCAAACCCAAATTCTTACTATATTCGAAAGTAAAGATAGTGCCTTTTGGTAAAGACAGCTTACAATCTTAAGCTACATGCCTTAAGAACATGCAACCTTTGACTCCTGGGAACTTGGTACAAAGCTGTATGCACTTTCAAATTCCAAGGAACATACGTCAAACATATGGAAGTCATAAAAAATAATATGCACCAAAGATGAAAATCAAAAGCCAAACCACTAGAACGATGGATCTTACTGCAGGCTGCAAAGCTAATGATCATGCAAAGGGAGGCTTCATTTATCAAATTTGGTAGAAACTTGAGACTGCAAGCGCCCTATTGCAGAAGTAAACTAAGAATAACCAAAGACAAAGGACAGTAGGTGAGGGGCTGCTGAAGACCATATATGAAACACATAAGCCCAGGTATCAACCTTTTGAAGACCCACAATGAAGTATCAATTGCAAGAAAACCTCTATCAATAGCAAACCTCTCACATAGCCTTACCAATACAACAGGCATCCCATTACATCAAGATTGAACTTTTTGATGATGATCTTGTAAAACATAAACTCATAAAATGGCAGCAGGGAGGAATGTAAATTGTTCAACATCAATAGGAAGGTGGGATCAGAATGTTCACCAAGAAATCACATGGTTGGATAGTATCAAGAAGTTGTAAACCATAAGTGAGAGGACTTAGTTATTCGAAAATCTTGAGAATTACCATAGTAACAAGCAGGAAATTTTTTAGTGAGAGTGTGGTTTTGAATGAATTTATGGTGGGGAAAACATAAAAAGTAAGAAAACCGATTGGCCTTGATCAAATTCTAGAAAAGATCTATGTTGGTCAGCAGCAGATTTGTCATTGTGCTGGATTCTCGCTCCAAGTGATGCCATCAGGCAAAGGACGTATCAAAGTCATAGCGGCCACCAACATGAGAATACTGAGCATCAAATAATAGTTCAGGGCAAAGGTCCAAAGTATTAGAAATACATAGTGCTCCATAATGATAAAGTGTGAGGTCAACTAAAGACTAGCCTCTCCAGTGCATTTGCTCGATCAGATTTGGGCCCCAAATCAGCTTCCAGTGCCCTACCTGCAGACTGTCCAGCGCACTTTTGAAGACGGTTTGGGCGCTGATTTTCAGTTTGTATGGGCAATGAAATTCTTACAGATTGAGCAGATTCTTCTGATAGTTTTGGCACGTTTCTTCGATAGGGTTCTAGCGCACCTTACCCATCATCTTTGCAGCCAATTTTCCAGGAAGTAATCACGCTGTACCCAGCAGATCCAGCGCTGATTTTGGCAGTAGATTTAACACAAATTTGAGGGCAATCTAGCAGCGTATTTGAAGCTGATTTCCAGCGCACTCTATACTGAATTTTCAGCTCATTTTCAGCCAAGTCCAGCGCTCCATATTCTGATCTTTTTGTTCCAGCAATTGACCGCTTCCGTGGCAGCATTTTCCAGTGCTCCAAGTCAGCCCATTAGCACTCCATTTGCTGTTTTTTTCAGCGCACTCGAAGATCCTATCAGAGGCAAACCTACATGAAACCTAGTAATCAGTGCATGCAAGATTGACAATCTTCAGTCAGAGTCAACATTGTTCCAGCAGCATTAGAAACCTATGGCATGTTGCAGTGAAGCCCTTGTTCTAGCAAGCTACATCGAACGAGCGAAGTTGCAGCCAAGCTTCTAGGGCCACAACCGTTCGAAGAGGCTGAGGGGATATTCTGGCAGTTCCTTGGCAAGGGGGCTTCAATCGAAGCTAAGTCCTTGCCCTTTTTTTTTTTCTATTTGCTTTAAGTTTTAGCTTTTATCTTTGAACTCTTATATGGCGACTCCCGAGGATCTTGTTTCCCCAAGAAGAGCCATAGACAAGCTCGAAGAAGAGGCCATTCGTTTTTAGACAAGAAATACTGCAATGGATATAGATGAGGAATATGCGATGTTTAACAGAGAAGAATTTGTGTCTAAAGTCTTTTTGCCAGTCTAGTACCTCCTATTCTTCTAGCTCCAGTTTCAGCCTCAGTTCCAGTTGTAGCCCCAATTCCGGTTCCAGTCTCAGTTCCTAGTGCATCTCAGTTGCCTATACCTCCCGCAGTTCCCGCTCTTCTTGAAGATACCAGAACAAACCCTAACACCTTTAAAGACTTAAAACCACCAATTTTTAATGGGGAAGAAAAAGATAGAAACATAGACATACTTCACACTTTCCTTAGCAAGTGGAAGAACATACATGCATGGAAACAAACACCCGACCACTTGTAAGCCTTAGAAGCTAGCCTATTCTTGGGTCCCATGGCCTACAAGTGGTGGTTGAACCTCCAGGAGACTAGGCAGACACCCTAGTCATGAAAGGCTTTCGAGGAGGCTTTCATGCGAGAGTTTTTGCCAGCCAATGAACTTGATAGGGCTTGGGAAGCCTGGGAAAGGTTGGTCATGGTCCATGGGCCCTAACCTAGTATATATCTTAGTATAGGTAATCCATTCATAAGCTTAAAAATGTAGACGACTATTAGAAGGTCAGGGGCTTTGTCCATGGGCTCGGAGATGAGTACAAGGTTGAAGTTCAGCGAAACTCGCCTACTACTCTTGAATAGTCCATTAAGTTCACCCCAATCTATGATGATTCAGTGGGTAGACGGAAGGCCAAAAGGTCCTCAGAAATGCCCTGCAGTAATTCAACCATTAAAAACAAAAGACTATGAAATAGCTAAACAAGAATGGTTGTGTTTTGTCTGTATGGGTAAAGGTCACACAGTCAGACAGTGTCCTAAAGTACCGTCTAATAAAAAGAAAGATGACAAGCAAGGACACCTAGTTCAGCTATGAGTTTCCCCACTGTTTCGGCAGCTACCGAAATAGAGGTGTTTCATGAAGATCATGAGCACCATTGTCAATTGATCTCTGCTATGCTAAGGAGACCCTCCAACTTTGGGCCTCACGACCTAGTACGTATGCATGGGAAGATTGGCAATCAGACAGTCAGAGTAAGAGTGGACGATGGGGCAACCCATAACTTCATCAATTACACCCTAGTCAAAAAACTAAAGCTTCCAGAATTACCTAGTTGTTATGAACAAATTCACATATTTTGATATCAATAATGCATAAAAGATGGTAAAAAGCATTCACAAAGCATTCTCCAAATAAGAAACTGTATGAATATCATTGGCCGCCGATAGCTCAAGCAAATCTCCAACTAAGATCTCCAAAATAGTACAACTCCCCTACAAGAAGCCCAAGACTCAAAATGATCAAAGCTACTAAATGACCAGCCTTAGTGGCTATTTATAGTGGACGAAACCTACCTCCCTTCAAATAGAGTTGCAGGGAAGATGAGATTAAAAAATTAGGGCCAGCATTTGAAAACCATGTAAATGGTGTTTCTAGGCCTGTCACATGTAATATAACTACATGTCCAAAAATACTGTCAAAAATAGAGAAGGACGGACTATAATGTATGTCCATAACACTCCCTCCATCTAAAACATTGCCCTCAATGTGGGCTAATGCATGAAGAGAGCGAGCCTGTTCCTGCAATAAAGGTGAGTGTGCAAAAACATCGAAAGACTCCCAAGTAGCCTCATCAACTGGACGACCATCCCATTGGACTAAGAATTGGACAATATGACAACGACGACAATGCAAAAGGACTCGAACTTGTAAAATAGCAGCAAGTAAAAACGGAAAAAGTTCTGGGTCACTAGGAAATGAAGAATCACATGGATCACCAGGAAAAAGAGACGAACGTAGTAGACTAACATGAAAAATATCACAAGCACGTGTAGTGACAGGTAACTGTAAACGATAAGTAACATGGCTAAGCTTTTCAACAATCACAAAAGGACCATAATAACGAGCAGACAATATTTCAGTAATAGAACGACCTTGTACAAACTTCTGACGTGCAAATGAAAGGCGAACATAAACAGACTGGCCCTCAGTAAACTGTATAAAAGACCTATGACGATCAATCAAGGACTTATAAAGATGTTGAGCTCGCGCCAAATGTTGTTGTGCCTGTACAATAGAATTACGAGAATTAGTAACAAAAGAAGACAAAGTAACAGAAATGTCATCAGGAGGGGGCAGAATACTTGGAAGCAACGGAGAATATCCATTAGCCAGCAGAAATGGAGACACACCTGTACTGGGACTGACAGAACTGTCATAGTTGTATTTTGCAAAACACAAATGCTGATCCCAATGTCAACCAATAGGTGAGACAAAGTTACGTAAATAATCTTCAACAAAAAGATTAAGGACTTCAGACTGGCCGTCAGCAGAAGAGTGATAGGCTGTACCCATAAAAAAAATTATATTTAAGACATGCATAAGTTCAGTCCAAAACCCAGAAGTGAAATGAGTATCACGGTCTGTAAGAACAGAACTAGGGAGACATGTTTTGAAAAATGTCAAACAAAAAGATACGAGTGCATTGTTCTGCAACAATGGTAGCACGAACAAGAATGAAATGTGCCTGTTTAGAGAAACGATCCACGACAACAAGACAAGTATCATGGCCACGCTGTGTGTGTGGTAAGCCTAAAATAAAATCCATAGAAATATCAGTCCACTGGCGATGTGGAATCGGCCAACGCTAAAGAAGACCAGAAGGCTTAGTTCGTGAATACTTATTACGAACACAAAACATACACTGCTATACAAGAGCTAGTGATTCAAGTTTCATGCATGGCCAATAAAAGTAAGGTTTCAGATAAGCAAAAGACTTCTGATAACCTTAATGACTGCCAACACGAGAATAATGAGCATCATGTAATAAACGAGATCGAACATCGGGTAGACTAGGAACACACAAAGCGCCATAGTGGTATAAACGATGATCGACAAGAGAATAAACCTAGTGGCGAATGGATGATGGAGATTGGGCCTTATGATAAATAGAACTAAAATTGGGACAAGTCTCATATGCAACTGGAAGTAAGTCAAGCCAGTCAGGGAAAATGGTAGTAAGAGTAGTAAGAAGGGCAGATAACCAAGACAAAGAGACAAAGCATTGGCACCAGCATTACTCCTACCAGGGCGATAATGTAACTGATAATGGAAATGCTATAAAAACTGCAACCAACAAAACTGTCGATCGCTAAGGTGCTTTTGAGTCTCAAAATGTCGTAAAGACTGATGATCCATGTATAAATCAAAACCTAAAGGCTGTACCAATGAACGTATAGGGAGTTTTGTCGACTAAAACAAAAAAAAAACGTTGGGCAGTAAGATTAATAGTAACATCCCCCAAGGAAGCAAATCAGTATGCTCAAAGGATCAGGTCATAATGTTCAAGAGGAAGGACATAAAAGTTAGCTTGACCAGAAAAAGTTCCAATCTGATAAGGAAGAAGATGGAACATAGAAGTGCTCTGAAGAGAATGAGAACTAGCGACCTCAAAACGCAAAGGAGGTGAAATAGGAAGTGTGGGGCTATGGATGCGAGAAGCAACAGACTGGCTAAGAAATGAACGAGTGCTACCAGAATCAACAAGAGCGATAAATTCGCGTCCAGCAATACGGACACGTAAACGAATATGACGAGGGCCCACAATGCCCAAGTGGCATAGGCCAACTGAGCTAGACACTCAACAAAAGCATCAGGAGGACGGAAGGAGGATCATTTGGAGGAGACTCCTCAACTAGGTAGAGGGATGAATCATCAAGGTCTGAAACATCATGGACTTGTAAGGTAGCTGGTGGGCGAGGGTGTGGACAGTTACGGTTCAAATGGTCAGGGCTACGATAGTTAAAACATAGAATTCTAGCATGAATCTCAGCCATTTCCTGTGGTGTATACCATTTCAAGATAATGGAACAAGGAGCAGTAGGGGTACTAACAATAGAAAAAGGAGGAGAAATGGTCAAAGAAACAATAGGTGATTGAGATGGTGGAGTGGCGGAACGAGAAAACGGTGGACGAGAGAGCAAATGAGACTGAAAGGATGGTTGTTGGTCAAGGTACTTATGTTATAAAGTAGAAGCAAGTGACATAGCACAATATAATGAAGTAGGCTAAAAAGATTGAACATCGTAATGTAAAGAACCACAGATGCCAGAAATATAACGACCAATAACTTCAACAAGTGGAAGATCAAAAAATAGATAAGAAAACTCAACAAATTTTTCATTGTATTCAAGAAGCGTACCAGTTTGTGTGAGTTGTCTATGGAGGTCGAGTTGAGATTGATGAAACCACGTTGGATCGATCATGGCAGAATGAATGGCAACTTTGAACTCGTTCCAAGTAGCAAAAGTATCAAACAGTGACTAAGGATATGCCACCATGTCAAAGCGCATCCAGACAAATGCAAGGCAACAAGCTAAAGTTGTTGTGCCGGAGTGCGAGGAGCGCGCTGAAAATAAGTTTCCATCTGAAAGAACAAATTTTGTAACTCCTTCCCATCAGAAGAACCATTATAGATAGTAAGCATGACTTTATCCCTAAAATCACGAACAAGAGGGGCTGGATGAGGGACATGTGTAGGAGAAACTATGGGAGGAACTGGGTGCAGAAGGAGAGGATTGATCAGGTAATGTGTTAGGTGGAGGAGTTTGAAGAGAGAGAGATAGATCGGTAATAGAGGATTGCAAAGTTTGAAGCATAGTCATCATAGCATGTTGGGCAGTGATGAAATGATTTATGTGAATGAGATGGTCATCAAGCTGAGTTTGAATGGTGCCGTGAGAAGAGGATGCATCGGAAGAACCCATAATGGTTGTATTTGGGAAAGGTAGTAACTGAGGAAGGAAGAAACAAGTAGACAGCAGCAAAAAAGAATTTCAGGCAGCTGGGAAAAAAAAATTCAGGTGCGGATTGGGGGAGGTGCGATCCGGGGGAGGTGCGTATTGGGGGAGTTTGCAACCACGGAAGATGCAATCTGGGGGAGGCGCTCTCTGGGGGCGGTATCTAGGAGGTCTATCTGGTGGAGGTGACAACTGGGGGAGGCGCTGGCTGGTGGAGAGAGAGAGAGAGAGAGAGAGAGAGAGAGAGAGAGAGAGAGAGAGAGAGAGAGAGAGAGAGAGAGAGAGGAGAGAGAGAGAGAGAGAGAGAGAGAGAGAGAGAGATGTCGCTTTCGTCATTGTAGATCCTGCAAAAAAAAGTTTCAGCTGACAGAAAAGTGCTCTGATACCATGTTATGAACAAATTCACAGATTTTGATAACAATGATGCATAAAAGATAGCAAAAAGCATTCAGAAAGCATTCTCCAACTAAGAAACTATATGAATATATGGCCGCCGATAGCTCAGGCAGATCTCCAACTAAGATCTCCAAAATAGTAAACTCCCCTACAAGAAGCCCAAGGCTCAAAATGATCAAAGCTACTAAATGACCAACCTTAGTGGCTATTTATAGTACACAAACCTACTTCCCTTCAATAGAATTGGAGGGAAGGTGAAATTCAAAAATTAGGGCCAAAATTAGAAAACCATGTAAATGGTGTTTCTAGGCCTGTCACACGTAATATAACTGCGTGTCCAAAAGCACTGTCAAAAATAGAGAAGGATGGACTATAGTGTATGTACATAACACTAGTCAGCATAAGTATATTGTTTCTTTGGCTAAGGGTCAAGACAAGAACGTGTGGAAAATGATGGTCAGCAATCTAGGTCTGGAGATTCAGGGCCATCGGGATAACTTGAATTTCCAGATCATGCATCTGGACCACACCTGCTTGGGCCCCACTCTCCAAAGTAAATATCAGGATAATACCCTCAGCTTTCAAAAAACGGTCGGGAGGTTCACCTGCATGGGGAGCATGGAGTTCCCAACAGTCCTTTGGTGTGCAGTTCAGAGCTTGTAGCTTATGGAGGATGATCAGCATCAGGTACTTTTCTGTGACTTGCAGTTTATTTTTAATGTGGTTACTTTCTCGGTCCTAATTAAGTTTCAGCTATCCATGGCTTGTAGAGCTATGTTCATGATCATTGTGATCCATGTATGCTATTCTTGTAGGGATTAGTCTTTGTTGCCTCATATCTGATCTTTATGCTTCATTAATGCTAAAATTTGTAATTTAATTCATAGATTCCTTGCACCTGTCTTGGCCTCACTCGTTAATCATGCCATCATTTTTAGTTTTCCTCTATCATGATGCACCAATGTCATCCATCCAATCCACAACAATGGTGAACCCATGAAACCTGATAATTATCACACCATATGATTGGGCACGGGCACATTGCAATTGAGCTTTAACGCACTATCCTTTAGACAATGGTTAGTAGTGAGAGAGACACACAGAGGTTACATGCCTGGTGTCAGCCAGTTTCAAGTCACAACATTCCACCACTGATTATGTGTTCACACTCCAAGGTATCATTGAGGAGGCCATGTCCAAACATGAGAAAGTTCATTGTTGTTTTGTGGATTTCTGAAAATCTTTTTGACTCAGTTCCACAACACATGCTCATCCAGAGGTTGAGAGATCTTGGCTTCTCTACTCATCTAACATTGACTACCATTGAATTGTATGAGTTGGTATGGGATGCTTCATATTTGAGGTAGTCATAAGTACTATTGGGGTGAAGCAGGGTTGTTGCCTATCCCCCACACCTTTTGGTTTGCATATTGATGAGCTTCAAAAAGCCATCAACCAGGACGGTGGTCTTGGTTGTAGGCTTGGTGATATACTCATTTCCACTTAATTTATGCCGAGGATGTGGCATTGATTTCTCCTTCTAGTCAGGGGTTGCAGCAACATTTGAATACGTTACAAGTTTTTGAAGATATTTTTGGTTTGACTATACATACTAGGAAAACCTAGACTATGATTTTTTATACCTCTTGAGCCTTTACGGACTGATAGATGTTTACTCTAGGAGGACAACCACTAGAGGTGGTATCCTTCCCTAGGGTAATATGAGACAAGCTGCCATGGCTAGATTGCGAAAGGGTCATGCTTCTTTGGTTAATTGTGAGTGGTTATGCTTCAACAAATACATCCGTGATGCCTTGAGTAAGTGCAGATTGTTTGACACCATTGTCTCACCTAAAACTATGTTTGCAGCAAAGGCTTGGTGCACAGGGATTCCCGAGTTAGAGTGGACTAGTATATCTCGTCTACGGGTCATTATGCTTGCACATATGATCTGGGCACTTTGTTCCTCATCAGATTATCCTTGTTGAGTTTGCAGTCATACCACTTTGTCTTTATTCTATTTTTAGGTTGATTACATATATGTTGAGAGTGATGAGTCTCCCAGATTCATGCTATCCATGCAGAGCTCTCCTACCATCTCGACAACTTCTTAACCAAGGTCATCAATTATGATGGTACTCCTAGGCATCTCATCTCTTATGTACATATGGAATTGCTATTTCGGATTTACCAAAGGGATCTCATCAGTACATCTAAGGGGTTATATATCGTGGATATTCCCAAGTGGCATGGCAGGGACCTCTTGGGGCCAAACCAGATTTCTACCGTTCCATTTTCCTAGAGCTAAATATTCTCGGGGTCCCAGTTTTACCCCATTACTTGGACAATGGACTTTCACATTGCCTCTGATTTACTTTGGGACAATTCCGAGTTTCCTCACATGACTTATATCCGAAGACTGGTCGCTTCCATTGTATTTGTCACATGAGTAGGCTTGGCCAATTATGCACGTAGAGGGAAGAGAGGAGCATTTCTTATTTAGATGCTCGGTTTATTATGAGATCAAGGGAGACTTCCATTGTCGTTCCCGTAATTCTCCATTCACACTGTGTTCATTTATCTCATATGTAAACCCTCAATGTGTGGCCTTGATGCTATGCTTCCTACTTCGTAGAGATATATGTGAGAGAGGTCAGTATGGACACCAGGTCCCCCAAACGCAGATTACCTTCTTTTTCTTGAAGAGATGCTTTAGAGCAAAGCTTGAGGATTAGACAATGTCAGAGGATGAATCAGCTATGCCTTCTAGAGACCTTCCTTAGGACCGATGATAATGTATTGCTTTCAGATCGAGTTTCATGGTTTCAGAAGACCTCACCAATTACGAGGAGACCCACTGTGTTATGTCCATGTCCAGTATGAGGGATTCAGAATAGTCCTTGACATGGATATCCTGTACTCCAGTGTATGAGATTATTAGTTACGCCACGTCATTCTGAACTAGGCCAGTAATGTAATTAATAACCTTGTGAGGGCCCAAATGCTCTAACTGGACCCATGGGGCTAGTGCATGGTGATTGATAGCTTTTGGTGCAAGAATAGGAGGTCAAATGCTTTTGGAGTGGTCTTGGAGAATCCTAGAGGGAATATTCCTCTGCTTTTGGGGCCTATGTCCCTTGTAGGAACTTGCCCATCTCCTCATTCAGTTTTCAGTTTTCTAGAGTTAGAATCCTCTCCTCTCTTGCATTCAGTCACTATGGCTCGGGGGTGAAGCGGTTAGGGATTTGACTATCCGTATAATGTTGGTTGGGTGGTTAGGCTCCACAGGCATCATGTTGGTTGCATGCAACAAGATCTTGAGAGATCTTCACTTGGCAATCGTTATACACTGTTTCCTCTTCAGTACATGAATCGTCATCTATCCTTGCTTTCTTCAGCAGTGGTCCATTGTGATATGATATCTATTATATAGCTTTACTTTGTTGTTGTACAGTTCTAGTTATATTGTACTCCATTATATCATCTCCCAGATATATCATTCATGAAAGCAGAGTAGAGTTCTTTCTAGCTTTACGAGTTTAGTTTTTGATCCAGTAGTAGTTTGTTTTTGAGACATCTATAGGCTCCTTCTAGGAATCTATTCATGCTTGAGATGTACTTATTTGGTCTTATGTGCCTTTTGGCATTTGATTTTGGTGATGTAGAGCCTAGAGATAGGAGATATCCATGGCTGGCACTCATGTCATTTGGTAAGATATATGAGTAGGGCGGTCACTCATCCTAGTATTTTCAGGCTTTGTGCTTACTAGATTCATTGGAAATATGCACATCTCATCTTTCTGAGGGGACACGTGACTATATTTGACGATTTCTATATTGGGCTTAGGGACTGGTGATCAACAATCTCATTGATTGGTGAGTCAAGCTTGATTTTATAGGACACTTTCTAGAGAGAGATGCAGCTAATATCCTAATCTTTACACAATACTTACACTCAGGACTAAACTAAGCACTTGATCCTTGTGGAAATTGGTTCTCCCTTGCATTCTTGAACTTAACAAAGACATCATAAACTTTATGGGAAATAGAGTCAGAGGAGCATTTTGTCCTCATCAGCATTAAGATATCAAAGTAGGTTGGTTATGAAAGGCACTTCAAGGGGTACGAAGTAGAAATACTATTAGGTAGGCACATTTCTTGCAAGAATATAACTATTTGCAACAATTTGTTGGCATGACTATTCATTTTTTACAAGATACTAGACAAAGAGACACATGACAACAATATGGAGCTCTATGTAAATCTACTCCAACCTTTCAGATGGCTTTCTAGTATGTAGGTTTAAAAGGCCTATCAAGTAGAAAATCAATTGCTTGCCAAGCACATTGCTTGCACCATTACAGACATTAGGATCAATAACATGTTAACATGACTTTCAAGGACATGTGCTCTAATGCTTTTATTCAAAAAAAAGCAATGGCATCACCATAAGAATGACTAGAATTTATGGCTAAATGCAATCTTTGCCTAGAAATCACTCGTCATAGTAATGAATTTGAAACAAATTTGGTTCAAGATGCTCAAATGCCTCATCACCCAGTCCATGAAATTGTTTTCTAATACACTTCAGATCTAATAGATGCCCCTTTAGCTCAAATAGGAAGGCTTCAACAATTTACGTGCTTGTAAAATTCAGAAGCTTACTAAGGGAGATCTCAATCATTGTAAGGTCGTTAGCGTTTAAAAATGTTTTACATTTTGCCAACAACTAGCTCTAGGTTTTGATACACTGCCAAATAAAAAATACATTGTTAGAAATCAATGATAAACTTCATTGTTACACTTCTTATTATTGTTGATAGCTATTACCAGCTGTAACTAGCCGCAGGCTAGTCTATTGGTCTACTCCTAGGTTTTTTCTCTCTCTCTCTATCAGGGTTCAGGGCTTATTTGTCCATTTTACATTCAATATGCAATAGAGAGAAGAGAGTGTGTTGAGTGTGAGTGCGTGTTCTTCTTCCGCCTTCTTATGGTGATTGCTTATGGATGTTGCTTATCTGATTATTGACATGGTATCAGAGCCCGATAGTCCTGCGTGCCTGATCAATGGATACAGCTTGTCACAGGCTCCGCAATGAAGTGAGAAAGTCCTTCATAGGAGGTGAAAGCTTGGAAAGACAAAAGCTTGGAAAAATATACTTTTACTATTTTGCAAGTACTGAAGCATCAAAATCGTCAGCGGGGAACAGAGACACAGTCCCGGAGGCATCGGAAAGGCCAAGGTAGCATCAGACAGATTGAAAATATGTTGAGTGGGGAGATTTCTTTTTGATATACTTTCTAGTTTTATGTCAAGCCTTTGGATCAAATCTGAGGCTTCATACTTTTCACATTATTGATATTTGCCTTTTGAATGATCTCCCTCTAAAAATTCTTATATTCCCTCTACTTTTCATCTTGTTCCGTACTAGTATCAGTTCAACGCGCGAGAGCCCAAGAAGATCCCGAGCGGTCGTACATCTGCACGTTGAATCGATATTGCATATACGTATTAGTATCAGTTCAACGTGCGAGAGCCCAAGAAGATCCCAACGGTCGTACATCTGCGCGCTGAATCGATATTGCATGAGTCCGTACATATCAAATCAACGTGCGAACAACCAATTCAAGGACTAGGAGTTGAACCTGTGCGCGTTTAATCGATATCAGGTGTACAACCAAGGTTGTACGGTTCTGTGGTGTGGTAAATTTGAAGACAAGTTGTGTGCTCAGACTGAGCCATTCTTGCGATCCGGACTCATCTATCCAGTAATGGCAACTCTAAGCGAGAGTGTCCTCAATGAGTCAAGCAAATTGGAAGGAGTCGGCAACTATGCAAAATGGAAATTCAAACTGACGAACATTTTGATGGAAAAGGAGCTATGGGAGATCGTGACAAGTGAAGAGACAAGGCCATTTGACAGGAGAAAACGGAAAGCACAGAATGTCATCAACTTATATCAATTAGAGATGCAATTATTCCCTACATTTCAGATTCGAAAGGACTAAAAGAAGCGTGGTATACGTTGAAGGCATTGTTTGAGACCACAAACACATCTCGAGTGCTATTCCTGAAGACGAAGCTGCACACATTACGAATGGATGATGGTGCAACCATTGTCGATCACCTATTGAAGGTAAAGGAGATCCGTGATCAATTAGTCGTTGTTGGATCGTGCAATTGACATTGAACAGTTTGAGTGAGTCACATCAGATGTTTGTGACAAGTATAGCGACACGGGAGAATCTTCCAACCTATGAAGAGTTAGGTGGATTGCTTTTGCAGGAAGAACAACGTCAAGAGAACTTGAGTCATCACAACAGGGAATTTGATCAAGCTCTTGCACTCAGAGGACGTGGTGGCAGATTTAGTCGTGGAAGACACCAATCAAGAGGTGGAAACTCAAATCGTGGATCGTTCCAACAATTTCAAGAACAATCCAATGATGGCCCAAATCGAGGCAATTGGCATTAAGATCGAGATCAAGGACGTGGCAATCCAAGGCAGAAGAAACCTGGGAATTGCCGATATTGCAACAAACCTGGTCATTGGGAGCGTGAGTGCTACAAGAAACGAAATGAGTCAGCTCAATGGAAAGTTAAATGGTAGGTAGGCAATTATGCTGATCAACATCAATTCGATGATGATCAATACGAGGATGATGCAGGCGAGAGTTCAAACTTGTTCATTACGACTCTAATGACAAGTGATGAAGCCAAGGATACCTGGTACATCGACAGTGGAGCGTCCGAGCACATGACTTCGAGGAAGAAGTGGTTTTCGGAATTCAAGGAAATCCACAATGGCGATGAAGTTGGACAAGCTGATGGCCAATTGTTACCTGTTAAAGGATTTGGGGTGGTGCCAGTGAAGTTAGCCAACGGGATGATAAAGCGGATAAGCAATGTGTAATATGGCTTAGCTAACAATCTACTATCTGTTGGGATGATGGCTGATCAACAACTCAAGGTTGAGTTTAACAACGACAAATGTCTTGTCAAGGACATCAAGAATCACTACAAAGTGATTGCTACAGGAGCTAGAGTCAATAGGAATCAACTCTACAAATTGAATGCGAGATCTTTTGCTCAAGCTATGGTAAGCATTGTTGATAGTCGAAGTGATCTTTGGCATCAATGATTTGGTCATATTAGTGCTCAAAGTTTATAGATTCTCAAAAGAGGTAATCTAGTTATTGGATTGCTTGATATTTCTTTTGAAAGAAAAATCTGTGAAGGTTGCATTTTGGGAAAACAACACAGAGAGAGAGGTTTCCCAAAAGTGGAGCAAGGAGAGCCAGTGGCATCCTAGATCTTGTCCACAGTGATCTATGTGGACCTATGCAGACTAGATCTCTTAGTGGCTGCTATTACTTTATTACCTTCATTGATGATTATAACATATGCATTTGGATTTATTTCATAAGCAAGAAATCAGATGCTTTTGCTAAGTTCAAGGAATTCAAGGCATTACTTGAAAAGAAAACAGGATGTTAAATCAAGACTTTGAGATCTGCTGGAGGTGGTGAGTACTTTTCGACAGAATTTATTGATTTTTGCAAGGATCAAGGGATCAAGAGGCAGACTACAACACCTTATTCACCACAGCAAAACGGCGTCGCAAAACGAAAGAACAGATCCATTGTTGAGATGGCAAGGGCGATGCTCAAAAGCAAGGGTTTGCCAAACACCTCTTGGGCAGAAGCTGAGAAGTGGAGGGAAGGCTTCCTTTCGCGGAACTCAAAATTAAGCTTTTGAGTTCAGCGAACGAGTCGTCCACACTGGACTTGAAATTGGCGAACTGTTCCTATTCTTCCAATTCCATGGGTTCCTTCCCTTTTCTGTAAGCCAAGGCTTCTGTTTCAAGTTCGTCGAAGCCTCTCTCCGGGGGTTGATCAGGTCCCTGAGGAGTGGTCATCTTCGGAACTGAAAGAGAGCTACCTTAACTTCTGAAGGAAAAAAAAAAGTCCTAAAAGACTAATTTACAATTGTACAAGGGAAAGGAAAGATGACTTAGCTATTTCTGAGGACTGTACTTCCAAAGAAAAGATGAAGAGGAACCCTCTCAGCTCTTTTTACCCAAGATTTCAGACCTGCTGTCTCGAAAAATCCCAGTTTGAAGCTTCAAAACGGTGCCAAATTTCCCGGCTCTTGAGTTGAGTAGCTGACTGATCTGATTTCAGGTGTGGGGCTCTAACAAACCGAGTGAAAACCGAAATTTTTCAACAAGAAATCCGTAATTTTTTGTATCCCTGTCCTCGCTGGCTGGACAGCAACCTATCTGGCCCAATTATCTGAAATTTAAGGCCCCAAACTCGTTTTGATTTTCACCTCCCTGTCCAGCGCTGGCCCTGTTGGGAATTTTCAGACTAAACTCCACTCAGATTTACTGAAATCCATTTTTGAAATCAGAGATAGATCCCTGTATGTACAGCGATGGATCTACTGACTAAATCCTACTCTATTTCCGCTGGGAAATCTGTAGAGAACCCTCTGAAATCTGGAAAAAACAGTTGTCTATCCAGCGAGTTACCTCTACAAAGAATCTAACTCCTTTCTATTGTGATTTCTCAGTGAAAATCAGAAGTTTGAAAGCTGCTCCTATAGCGATTCTCCTCCTATCTTTTCTGAGAAACTCACAGATCTTTCCTATCTTCTGATAGCTTTCTCTACTGCTGCTCCTGAACTCCCTAGGATGGAGATGGCTCTGATACCAGTGTAATAGATTCTAACACCACAGTAGGGCAAACACTAACTAATCCACCCAACCTTGCCTATTCCCTGATATAGAGTAAGCCCCCTCCTAGCCCAGTGTAAGGACTGGTAGCATGCAACTGCCAAGTGTCGGCCACGTGTCACTGACGGGGCCGACTGCACGTCAGGACCCAACTGGGGGCCCTATCCTGTTGACAGGGTCCCTAGGTTGTGTTAGGCCCGCCATGGCTATGGACCGTGCTGGGGCACACTACTCACACTGTCTTGCCCTGTTCGTCATGTACGCTGGACACGACCCTGACTGTGGTATCTGACCTATTGTGTTCCCTAGGGTTCGACACTGGTTACGAGCTCGTAACAGTTATACAGATGTCGATTGGGCAGGTAATATTGATCACAGAAGATCTACCAGTGGTCATACATTCAGTTATAGTACAACTGCAATTTCATGGAGTAGCAAAAAGCAACCTACAGTAGTCTTATCCTCGACGGAAGCTGAATATCGAGCACTCAGCAATGCTACACAAGAAGCGGTATGGTTATGAAGATTGCTTGTGGATTTAGGTCAACCACAGGTGGATGCGACTGCTATATCTTGTGACAATCAAAGCTGCATTCACCTTGCCAAAAATCCAGTTCTACATGTGCGAACCAAGCACATCGAAATACATTATCATTTTGTTCGAGACAAAATTCTTGATGGAGTCATTGATCTTGTTTTTTGTAAATCCGAAGATCAAGTGGCAGATATTTTTACCAAGTCATTAGGTAGATGTAAATTTGAAAAGTTTCGTACTCTACTAGGAATAGAAGAATGTAATTTTATCATTGAGGGAGAGTGTTAGAAACCAATGACAAACTTCATTGTTACACTTTTTAGTTATTGTTCACGATGTACTTTATTGTTGACAGCTATTACCAGCTGTAACTAGCCGTAGGCTAGTCTTTTAGTCTACTCCTAGGTTTTCTCTCTCTCTATCAGGGTTCAGGATTTATTTGTACATTTTACATTCAGTATGCAATAGAGAGAAGAGAGTGTGTTGAGTGTGAGTGTGTGTTCTTCTTCCGCCTTCTTATGGTGAATGCTTGATGTTGCTTATCTGATTATTGACACACACAACATAGTAGTATGAGTATCCAATAAACCAGCAATCCAAAAACGATCATCCTTTCTTTTCAAAGTAAACCTATCAAAAATGTTCTCGTTACATCTGACAACTTCAAACCCATTGTTTTCCAACCATCAACCACAATCACCCATTCACCAGCCTAACTTTTGATAACCAATGAAAAATAGAATCAATCTACCATACCCTCGTCAAAAGCTTTGATGAAGGCTGTATACAAAGCTCAAGTTTTTTAAGCTTGTGGTGCACGATGAGCATACCTAAATCAGGTGGCTGATAGTGAAATGACTCAGAGTGGCGTTTCTTTAAAATTGTCTGCTTGCTTTTAGGAATTGTATTTGGTACTAAACGAGATGCTGGAACTGCACTCTTTAGTTGTTGTAGTTGAGCCTCAGTTTCTCGATTCACAAGTTCCAACAACAATTGTGCTTGTGTAGATGCAAATTGTTGGGGAACCGTAGATATTTCCAAATCTGAAACATGTACACCTTCATCAAAGTTAATCTCTCTCTCTCTCTCTCTCTCTCTCTCTCTCTCTCTCTCTCTCTCTCTCTCTCTCTCTCTCTCTCTCTCTCTCTCTCTCTCTCTCTCTCTCTCTCTCTCTCTCTCTCTCTCTCTCTCTCTCTCTCTCTCTCTCTCTCAATTGGTTTTCATCTCCTTAGAAATAGAATGATGTTTTTTCCAAAGGAATGAACATCTAAATGCATCCACTTAATATGTGGAGGTGATCTGCATCAACTCCTCCATATCAAATGCATAGATCCATCATTGCTCGAACATACCTCATGACTCTCATAAGAGCCTTCCAATGGATTATGCCACGGATTAGCCATGAAATGGCTTAAAGAGCTAACAACAAATGCAAATCTGTTTAGTATAGATTGCATACATGAGAGATCCTATAATAGAATGATATGAATATCTCTCATTTGCTCTTTCTTCTCTAGTCCGAAATTCATATAATGATTGATCTCTTTGAATCACCAAGGATGGTTATTTGAACATTGAATGTAGTTACTAAAAGAGAGCTTGTTGGTCTAATCATGTTATTTAATTCCCATATGAACAAACTTACAAAATTTTCACAAAGCTAAGACAACAAAAAGCCTCAAAACTTGTACTAACCCTACAAAACAATTCCTCTTCCATTCTTTCTAAGCTAGGTATAACACTGGTCCGTTCTTTCCACAAAATTCCAATAGTTGATGCCTTGAATCCTCAATTGTGGAATAAAAACATGAACAAGAAACTCAATTGAATGATTCTTTCTTTCGGCTCAAATGAAAATGCCCATTTCAAACTTTAGCACACAAGATTTTACTAAGAAAGTTTTAAAACTCAATAAACAACTAATGAAGAATTCTTATAAGTTACAACCGCAGAAGACAAGCATACTCTTCAAATCCCACATTAGTTAAGCACATACATTTTCAGCTCGTTGATTCATTTTGGCCTCGAAAAGTACCAATTGAGTACATGTTCCATTGATATGAGATTTGGCAACATGGGAACATTGTCAAAAAAACATTAGGATCCTTAAGTAGCTCGCCTAGAATTTGGTCCTAGAAACCGTGTGGTAGGTAGGGGTTGATCTAAGGGAACTTTGATTACTATGACTAGTTGTTTCTAATCATAGTCAACAATTGATTGCTGGAGACTTGCGAGTTCTTTGTGGGAGACTTGAGTGCTTCAACTACTGCTTTGGTGGAGGATCTACATAAAACTTATATTCACCCTACCAGTCAATTGTACCAAATATTTGTAGGAAATTGATATAGATCTACAATTTGTTGTCCATATTCATTGTTCTATGTGATGCTCTATCATGTGATTTGTTCTCAAACTTGGTATTTGAGCACAACACAAAAATAAAGATAGATTTTTGCACGACTCATCTTTTGCTGTCGAAGGGTGATTGCGATGTGTTGTTCACTATTTCAAACTAGATGCTTCATATTTGAACATTCATAGTGATTTATACAATGATTTCCTTTCAAAGTAGCAACTCTACAATTTTTGTATGATTGCAACAACCTCAACCATCATTTTAGTCATTTTGCTCACTTGCCTATGCGTCAAGGTACTGCCAAGTGGCAAGTGTTAGTTTTGCATGGAGTTTGCCATGTGTCAATGTTAGGATGTGTCAAGGTTAAGGCGTGCTTGAGGACTAGGGATATGAGAGCCTAGAGAGAGGCATTCCTTATAACATTCTATGTAGTAAAGGTTGGGTGGAGATAAGGTAGCCAACTCTTTAGGGTTTTGTGCACATCATCTATGTACTAGCTTACAAAGAAGTTCGAATTTGACAAATGTTTGTGCAATATTGTGTGTGCTTGTGTGATTAAAAGTTCAGAGAGAGTCTAACACTATGGTGGACAAAGGACCAAGTGGAGGATCAAAAACCCTAAGCGGTAGGAACATTGGTGAAAAGTCGAGAAGACAAAGAGAAGTGGATTTGATTGAGAGCACACATACGGGTCATTGAGGTTGTAAGGCCTTGCAACAAGGTGGTATTGCCATTAATCTTGGTCAAATGATCATCAAGTTGGATTTGAAGATCATCATGTGAGGATGGGGCAGTTGAAGTGAGGTAGCCATGATGGGATAGGAAGGTGATGAAGAACTAGAGGGGCAAAGGAGGAGAAAAGACAGAGGTAGGGCAACAATCAGTAGGGCTAGGAGAAAAAAAATTCAGCAAGTGGATAACAACATAAAATTGCTCATGTATGTATTTCGAACTTTTGTTGCAAAAAGATATGAAAAAGATGGCCTTCTCCATTAATAAAAAATTAGGATTTTGGAATTAAAATTTCCACAAAAAAAAGCAACAAAAAAAATGACTTCTTCAATGGCATCTAACCGCTAGGAAACCAATGCAACTAACAAAATACAATTTTGATCACAAACGAAAAAGTTATGACTATTGAAGGCTAGAGAGAAAAATGACCAGAGAACAAAGAACTCTAGAGAGAGAGAAATCAGCATCTAAGAAGGCAAAAAAGTGCTCTTTTGTCGCGAAAAGATATGACCTTCTCAAAAAGTAAATCAAGGTTTTCAAAAAACAACTAGCAAGGAAAATGATTTCTATAGGAAACCAATGCAACTTACAGAAGTCAATTTTGATCACAAACAAAGTCATGGCGAAAATTGTCTACTGAAGGCTAGGGAGAGAAAAGGCCAAAGAACAAAGAATTTCTAGAGGGAAAAAAATCAACAACTAAAGAACGAAGAAAATTGCTTGATACCGTGTTAGAAATCAATCACAAATTATGAAGTGAATGGAAAGATAATAAGGCATATGGTATTAATAAAGCAATCTCCAACTAAGAAAAATCAATAATTATCAATGATTGTCAATAGCTTAGGCACATCTCCAGCTATGATCTCCAAAAAAACTGGAACTCCCTTACAAGAAGCTCAAGACTCCAAACTTATAATTTGAGAAATGGTCGATCCTTTGCCTCTATTAATACTGATATGACAAAAG
>MU836528.1:0-27573 GCA_029204225.1 Diphasiastrum complanatum | reverse complement strand
ATGTTAGATCGCTGATAGAATTCTGTGTCCATGCAGACGCTTCCAAATATGCCATAAGGAGTGTTCTGACACAGCCTGGGAAGTATAAAAAAGATTACCCGATTTACTTTGCCAGTAGGCAGTTGATTCCTTTGGAGATGAATTACACGACCACCGAACGAGAAGCGTTAGCCATGGTATATAGCGTGAAGAAATTCCGCCATTACCTGCTAGCCAATCCCTTCATTTTCTTTGTAGATCACCCAGCCCTACTGTGAAAAATACATATTCAAAATAGATTTAATGGATCTCTAAGATCTATTTGGATGCACATCTAGTTTTATCTACAAGGTAGAAATAACCAATTTTAGCATGCTAAAATTGTATAAATCACTAACATCTGATCATAAGCATGAAAATACAGTATGGTACTATTCCTATTCGTACAACAGCAGTACAGTACTATCTTTCACACATGTGAAAGCAAGATCAATCATAAAATCAATGTTTTACACATAGAAAACCAAGATAACAAGAGAAATACACATGAGAACATAGAACCAAAAGAGATGAATTCTCTATATCAAAAGAGAATACAATGATATGTTCTCCATGTTGCTACTGCTATTTATAGCCTCTCAAATGTCATTTGGCCACTTGCCATAAACTTGCCCTAAATGGTAATTTCTTGATATCAGAGATTCTAGTCTAGATGCAATGTATGAAATTAGCCAATTAGAATGGGTCCAAACTTGACCTCATCCATTTATCTACTTGCCAAAAATAGTACAAACACTATTTAGGCCTTTATTGACAAATATGAATCTATCTCTTAGTTGAGATTTCATGTTGGCCGCCCAAAAATGCCACATAACCAACAAACTAGTTGACAATTTTTCACACTCCCTCTTCAACTAGTTTTAGCGTAGATTTAGAAGTGATGTTCTATGCTTCATAAACAAGTCTTTCCCAATTATTTGGTGAAGATGTCAGCCACAAACTCCCTTGAAGAAACATGGTGAAGCTCCACCTCCTTTGCCATGAACTGTTCTCTCACAAAATGATAAGCCACTTCAATATGTTTGTTCCTTGCATGAAAAACAGAATTGCTTGCCAATCTTTGGGCTGAAAGGTTATCACAAAAGATGATTGGACTCTCTGAAAAATCCAGCAAATGAAAATCCATTATCATCCTTTTGATCCATAGCATCTCCTTTGGTACTAGATGTAAGAGCTTTGCCTCGGCCTCACTAGATGACAATGAGGTTGTAGCTTGTTTTTTCAACATCCAAGAAATAGCTCCATCACCTATGAAAATAGCATGTGCATTTATGTATTTCCTATCCATTTGATCTCCAGAAAAGTCCGAATTTGAAAATCCATACAAGCTAGGTGATGATCCTCCATACTAATGCCAAAATCTCTAGTTCCCAAGATGTATCTCAGTGCTCTCTTGCCTAGTTTCCAATGCTCCACACTAGGATCATGCGTGAATTGGATTGATCTACCAACACAATATCTAAGATATATGAGTGAACCAACTAGCTTCCTATAGAGAGTAATGTCCTCGAAGGATCTTTCATTACCTCTTATAGTGAGCTTTACATTTGACTCCATTGGTGTATCACAAGACTTTGTATTTACCATATGAAATACTTTTAAAATAGAATTAGCATACTTCTCTTGAAAAATGAAAGTAAATTGAGAAGTTATAAATACTTCTATTCCCAAGATATAATGCAAAAAACCAAGATCATGCACATCAAACTCTTTTTTTAGTGCCATCTTGATATCATCAATATCTTGTTTGTTGCTTCCACTTAAAATGATATCATCCACACATATTAGAAGAATAGTAACATCATTTCCAACAAATCTATAGTCCTTATAAAGAGGCTTGCATTCTTGGGGCAGGCTAGTGATTGGCTTGTCATTGTTAATCCCCATCCATTTCAAGGCCCTGTTGAGCTTCTTGATGCTCTTTGATGTCTTTGAACTCAACTGTGCAATGGGGACATGAGCTTTTCCTTTTGGAGAGCCTCCAGATGGGAAATCCAAAGTGATAAGCTCCCTACACTTGTCACGCCTCGGTGAATCGGATCGATGATCGGTTGTTGGGCCTTCAGCATCTTACAAAACTCATCTTTTGTTCAAGAATCTCAAGTGTTGAGAGAACTAGTCAAGTGAAAAGGAAAATCTAGGTGTCAAATCTTTTCATATCCATTTCAACTCTCAAAAGAAAGAGTCATCAGTATTTGTTGAGTCCAATAGGAGTTTGAATCTGATTTCTATTGTGAGTTGATTCAAATATTGTGTGCTTTTGTCTTAGTGATCAAAGCAAAGTTTCCAAGTGCTAATCATTAGTGTGAAGATTGATTCTTAGGTTTGTGAACTAGATCTTTTGTAGATCCTTCTAGATTATTGAATATGTTCAAATCTAGTCTCTTGAGAGTCACAAATTACAATTTTAGAATCATATCACAAGTTTTGTTTCAAATGACATCAATAGGTGGCATCCTATTGAAGGCAAGTAAGGATCCTAAGTGCAACCTTTGTGGCAAGGGAGGATATTTTTCCTCAAGATGCTACAAAACGAAGACCAATCCATCCAAGGAGAACCAAAGCAAGGGGGCCAAGGTGAAGGATGGAGCTTCAAGTTTGAAATGAAAATACAAGAAGGACAAATCCAAGGGCTGGAAAGGTGAATGAGACTTGGAGTCTCACAAGGACTTGCAAGATTTGTCTTCAAGAATCCATCACAACACATGTCAAATCTTTTGAAATTTTTAATCTGGAAGTGCATTGTTTGGTTCAAGATGCAAAGATAGATGTCACTTTCATGAAAGTAACTTGGGTTTATTTCATGTCCTTGGAAAGTATTTTGCTTGTAACTTTGGATAAGTTCAAACTTATTGTTATGATCCAAGAGAAATCAATCAAGAATTAAGGAGCAATCACAAAATTAAAATAGTTTCATTTATGCTCTCATGTCAAATTATGAAGAACTATTTTGCTTTGAAGAGATTTTTGTATCTCAAAGATGGATTAAGGCAATACTAGCTGAGTGTGATGCCTTAAAAGATAGCAAAGTATGTTTTCCTTGTAAGCTTACATTAGATATGAAGTCAAGGAAATGGAAATGTCTTCATAATGTAGGATCTTTTGATTTCAATAAGATCATGAATGATGTGTTCATTCATAAAGATGAAAATTGTAAGTTTTCAATGTTAAAGTCAAGTTGTAAACTTCTTATGAGAATAAGTGAGGCATCCAAAGTGGACACTTATATCCATAAGCAAGTAGTTAGCCTTATCGAGATGAAAATACCTTTTGATTTCAATATTAGAAAAATCATGCCAAGTTGTGGTGAGTTTTAGACTTATGTTTCTAGAATAAGTAATCTTGATAATCATAGAAAGTGCATATTGTATGATCATGGTTGTTGTGATCATTATAAGACATGGAGGTCTTGGATTTCCATTAAGAAGGAGCACCATGAAGAGGATCTTAAAGAGTCATCTCAAGGTTCAAGTGTGCCAAGGATTGAGGAGGAGAGTCCTTCTCAAGGTTCAAGTGTGCCAAGGATTGAGGAGGAGAGACCTTCTCAAGTTGTGATTCCGAAAATTACTTCTCTTATTCATTTGATGAATCAATTTGCTTTACTGAGATCATTGCATCTCAAAATTGGAGTAAAGCCATACTAGTTGAGTATGTAGTCTCTCTTGAGAACATAGATGATGTTCTTAAAAGTTTGAAATTGATTTCAAATCAATTAGAAAGCAAATGGTTATTTCATCCAATATGTATGCTCTTGAGTCATGCAAGAGCAAAGTGATTTGTTCACTCATAGTTTGAAAATTTGTCTTTTTTCAAGCATTGAGGCAAATTGTAAACTCTTTATGAGAGTAATCATCTTCTGAAGACACTTATCTCCATAATGAAGTATTTAGCCTCATTAGATCTGAAAAGCATGGTAAACAAGCATGAAGATATGATGCAAACACTTTGTTATTATAGTATGCATAGTCTTGCCAATTTGGATGAGTCTAAATCTGTAGATCATGGAAACATGATATTGGATCTTTGTGATCCTAATAAGTCAAGAAGAAATCTTTATTTCCTCATGGAGGAGCATGCACATGAAGGAGGAGCAAGCCTCAAGGTCAAGCATCTACATGAAATTTGGAGGGAATTAATTTTGGAGGTGCTAGGATGATGCAAAGCTCTCAAGTCTTGTATCTATGATGATTACACACGTTTGGAGCCTGTTTTCACATGTGAAATGTTGGATTTATCTCCACTACTATCCTAAATCCTATGCTAATCTACCTCCATTCATGCTATATTTTTACTTATGTTGTCGCACAGTCTGCATAAATACATGTAAATTTCCACAGGCAAAAAAGACGAAAAAGACGACACTATGTTTTTACACGTGATTTGTGACAGGCGAAAAAGATGACACTGTCCTACAAATGTCGAAGGGGGCCCTAATGGAAAAGCAAAGGTACCCTGTAAATCAAATTTTAAGGCATTTGTAAAAGTGTCGCATTTTTTGCATCTTCACCAACGTTCATTTCAGCAAAGATTGACGTCGTAGCCTTTTCACGCTCATTCCATGCAACCGTGCAAACAGATTTGACAACGACAACAGCCACACACAATCTCCCATAGACAGCACATCCACTTTGTACTTTCTTTATCTGCACACCTGTAAAATTATGTATATATGTTGGATACCATCTGCGTATCCATGCCTTCATGCATCGATTCTTTGTATTGTTAGTAATAGGTTTATTCCTTTCACAGATTGGATTAGCTTTGTGAAACATGCGGTTTTGTCCGCTATTGTCTTGTGCTCACCAGCATTATTGACCTGTATATTTTTCCATACTTAATCTGATAATAGCTCTGTTTGTTTGGCGTCTCTCTTATTGCTTAATGTGGTAGTTTGTTCTTACCGAATTATTATTAGGCTAGCTGTTTGTGACTAATATTTAGTCTTGTCTTTCCCGACTAATTCGCAACTGATTATCAGTTGAGCTCAGTCTAGCTCTTCGCAAATAATTTACGACTAATAATTTGTCTAGCTATTCGTGACAAATTATCTTTATGATGTTTTGTTGCTTAATGTTTGGCTACGTAATCAGATCGAACGTGATTTCTATCACTAACATTTTGTTTGTTTTTTATAGGCGTAGTCATGTTAGGGAAAGAGTGAGATAGCTCATTCCGCTACGCACGACATTTTCCGTTCAAGTTCGTTTCTTTTTCGAGTTTCGAGTTCGCATCTTTGCGTATTCGTTTCTTTTTTGGCTATTTTTGTTTCTCACACTCACACACCCTCTTTCTCCAACATGGTATCAGAGCTATTTTCGTAGCCTGATAAGCTTCCATAGTAACAAGACTCTACTAGCTGATAGAGTAATTGTCTTCTTGTTCTGTAATTCAGTACCAGATTTTTATACTCAGGTCACTGATAGTTTTTCCTATCACCTAGACTAATCTTCTACATGGATTCCCTAGAGAAAGCCAGTCCTATCATGGACAAGCTTGATGGAGCCAATTACCATATGTGAAAATTTAAGATGAAAACTGTACTAATGGCTAAAGAATTGTATGAGGTTGTTATAGGTGCAAAAGAGAAACTCGAAGCAGATGACGCAACAATCGCCAGATGCAAGCTGAAGGATGGAAAAACTTTCGCGCTGATCATCCGCAACAATTTGGATATCCAGATTGGCCACTATCCGAAGCCCAGACATCCAAAGAATTATGGGACATCTTGAGCACACTATACAAAGTGCGGAATATAGCTTCCAAACTACATCTCACGAAGAAATTTTACTCCCTCAAGATGGCGTGGATACTTGTATAGATTAAGTCATTGCTTTTTTGCCTCTAGTCAGGCGCTTAGTACTTCTATTCAGGAAAATAAAAGTTTACTTAGACTTGGTCACTTGAATCATGCTGATGTACAACAAATGTCTAGACAATCTATTGTTCTTGATCTCGACTATCCTCGTGATAAAGTCGAGTTACCTGTCCGTCAAGATGTCTAGTTGGTAAACAAACTAGAAAACCATTCAAAATCAAGCCATCAGCATATTGTTAGAGGATTGTTAGACATTGTACATTTAGTTTGTGGCCCGATGAAAAATCCTTCGCTGAAGGATGCAAAGTATTTTATAACTTTTATTGATGAATTTTCCAGAAGGACTATGGTATATTTTATAAAGAAGAAATCAGAAGCTTTTAATTGCTTCAAGATCTTCAAGGAGCATGCAGAAAAGGAGACTGAAAGGACAATCAAGGCCCTAAGGTCAGATTATGGTGGAGAGTACATTTCTACCAAGTTTAAGGAGTACTGCCAGAGCCAAGGCATTGAGCAACAATTCATCACTCCTTACAGTCCTCAGTCTAATGGCTTAGCCGAGAGGAAGAACCGTACCCTAGTTGAATCAGCTAAATGTATGCTAGCGCATGCATCGCTGCCCAAGAGCTTCTGGGTCGAAGCTGTCTCCATTGCAGCTTATGTCCAGAAGAGATGTTCGACCAAGGCCCTCTCAGGTAAGACACCCCATGAGGTGTGGGCAGGCTCTAAGCCTACTATGAAAATCTACGAGTGCTCGGATGCATTGCCTATGCGCAGATCTCGAAAGACACGAGGAAGAAAATTTGACTTCCAAGGTCTTAAGACCATTCTGATTGGATATACTTCATCTAATAATACATACAAGTTGTATGATCTCGATACCCAGCAAGTCTTGTACAGCTGGGATACAGTATTTATCGAGGATCAGTTTGTGGACATCAAAGTCAAGGATATTGCTCTAGGAGAACCTTCATCACCTGTCATTGACAAGACAATCCGAGCTTTTGGCTCAGGTTTGTCCATTGTCGACGATCCACTTTTTTGACAATGAATCAGATGAAGACATTGCTGCTACCCTGCAACAAGTCCCAAGAGTGGTTCATCAGTCGAATCCTCACAAACAGCCCACAAGGTATACTCCTGAGTCTACATGTCTCTTGATACATGAACCGACAACAGTCGAAGAGGCACTCAACCAACCAGACTCTGATCTTTGAAGAAAAGCTATGGATAGAGAGTATTCCTCTCTGATCAAGAACCAGACATGGTCATTAGTTGAAGCTCCTATTGGCTGCAGTATCATTGATTGCAAATGGATCTTCAAGATCAAATATGTCGCGACATACCAACAGTAAAGATAGATATTTGTAGTATAAACGGGTATCATTCCTACTAGAGAGCAATAAAAAGGCTAATATTGTCATTATTAGTGCAAAACCAGAAATAGCTAAGAATGAATGGAATGGAATATAAAATGATTGCAATCTGGTCATCAATAGATGTTTTCATAAGGGCTGCAAGTACAACCTTTCAAAAGAAACAAAACACCCAGGAGAAAAATATTGAATACTTCATTATGGGAGTGAACTCAGGAAAGCAAATACTTCGGCAAAGGGGAAAGCCACACAGTGTTTTCGTTATCTTGACAGTAGCTTATCATGAATCTAACTCCTATGATCTGTGCAAATCACAAGATTGAAGGCTAGAGACACTTCACTAGACAATTCCAGTCCAAACACTGTGTAACAAGCATTGCATACAGTGCCATAAACTTCCTATTAACCAAAATGAATCACCATGAAAAGCACAGAAAGTATTCACAGGAGAAACAAGTTGTGTGTGATTTAGAACACTCAGATTTACATTATCTGTATTCACCATTTGCAGATTACAAAGATGTGTTTAGTCTAAGCACTGCAAAGAAGAGGGATTGCTACACCTCTATACAAGAATCTGAGAACACAATGGTTCTGAACTTGTAGATGAATAACAAAAGCAGTAAATCTACATTAAAGCACCAACAGAGCTTCTGAGCCTCTATTCTACATTGTGGCTGAATGAATTACAATGGCATAAGACTGGCATAATATAGCCAAAGATATCCGTGCTAGAGATTGTGGGCTTTGATAACTGTCTGCAAAGAGAGATCAAATAAATATCTGGCATCTGGAAATGACTGCCCATGAGCCAATGGAATGCTGCCAACAAACAGCCGACAGTTGGAATGCAAGGTCGTTGCCTGAAGACCTGCCATAACTATCTATTCAATTGTTGTTCTGGAAGAAAACTGCCTGCTGACCTGCATGAGAGGAAGAGAGCGTTGCCTTCGCTGGTCTTACTAGAAAACCCTGTGACTGATGCCCGAGATGGCTGGAGGTGCATTTGTGACTTGCCGCCTTCTAACTTACATGGAGAAGAACCTCTCTTTGCTGCCCTGAGAAAATGCGAAGAGAGAGAGAGAGAAGAAGTGTGAAGGTTGCTCTTGAAGAAGTGCGAAGCTGCCTTTAAGAAGTGCGAAGCTACCTTTAAGAAATGCGAAGGTGTCGGAAGGTAGAAAATCTCAAAAAATGCGAAGGTGGGAGGCTCTGGCTGCATGGAGGTGCTCCAAGGTAGGCATTAAAGAATGAACGAGGCTCCAAAAATCCCGAATAGTGCAAAATGTGCGACAATGGCCCTTCATATTTTTAAGATTTAGCAATAAAAAGCCAAAATCATTAACAAATTGATGAAACCAGGTCACCACAAAATACAATGCCAATGGAAAAATTGATCGAAGGAAGGCAAGACTGATAGCACAAGGATTCACTCAAATCTCCAACGTTGACTACATTGAGACTTGGCAGTCCAGTAGTCAAGCATTCATCGATCCGAGCCTAAAGGATACGTTCTGGAAGGTATGAAGAATCATATTTGTAAACTCCATAAAGCACTTTATGGCTTGAAACAGTCTGCCAAAGCTTGGTTTCAAAGGATTAACACATTCCTCATTGAACAAGGATTCCAACCAAGCACTGCTGATTGCAACATCTATTCCAAGTTGGTGCAGCAATTCTTCATTATCATCACCTTATATGTGGATGATATCAACAACAATACCAATCTGGTCAAGGATTCTAAGCAGATGCTGTTTTCAGAGTTCGACATGACTGATCTGAGTGGAGCTCACTTCTGTTTGGACATTCAGATCCACATAGACAAAGCGAGACGACTGATTTACATCACTCAACAAAGATATCTTCACAATGTTCTTAACAGATACAATCTAATGAATTGTAAGTTAGCTCAATCACCGATGGATCCAGGCCTGCACTTGCCAAAGGACCAATATCCCCAAACCAAGCAAGAAGAGGAGCAGATGAGAGAGTATTCTTATCGATCGATACTTGGATCTCTCATGTACGCAATGGTCTGTACAAGACCAAACATCTCTTTTGCAATAAGCTCACTCAACCAATATATGGCTGATCCTGGCATTACCCATTGGAAGGTTCTCATAAGAGTCATGAGGTATATTTGAGCTACCATGGACCAGTGCATCTGCTATGGAGAAGTCAGCAACGACAATCTTCATTAGCTCAATGGATATTCTGATGCAAGCTAGGGAGGAGATGTAGACAATCGTAAATCCACATCTGGATTTACATTCTTCTTCAATGGCGGTCCTATCTCATAGAACAGTCGTAAGCGAACCTCTATCACTCTTTCTTCTACAGAAGTAGAATACATTGCTGCTTCTCAATCTATTAAGGAAGCATTTTGGTTGAAAAATTTACTGTCAGACATTAATTGTATCAGTACAACCCCTTGTTTTGTGATAATCAGAGTGCTATTGCCTTATCGGCCAACCCTAGATTTCACTGTAGGAGTAAGCACATTGAAATCAGATACTACTACATTAAGGGCAAGGTTCTCAGCAAGGATGTGAGCTTAACGTACTGTAGAACGTAGGACATGGTTGCAGATATACATCGATTCTTTGTATTGTCAGTAATAGGTTTATTTTTTCCACAGATTGGATTAGCTTTGTGATGCTCGTGATTTCATCCACTATTGTCTTGTGCTCACCAGCATTATTGACCTATATATTTTGCTATACTTAATCTGATAACGGCTCTGTTTGTTCTGCGTTCATATTTGTGTCAATATTTCTACATTCTGTCTGACTCTCTTATTGCTTAATCTGGTAGTCTGTTCTTAGCGAATCATTATTAGTCTAGTTGTTCGCGACTAATAATTAGTCTTGTCTTTCGTGACTAATTCGCGACTGATTATCAGTCGAGCTCAGTCTAGCTCTTCGCGAATAATTCGCGATTGATAAATTGTTTAGCTGTTCGCGACAAATTATCTTTCTGATGTTTTGTTGCTTAATGTTTGGCTATGTAATCAGATGGAACATGATTTCTATCACTAATGTTTTGTTCGTTTCTGATAGGCATAGTCATGCTTAGGGAAAGAGTGAGATAACTCATTCTGCTGCACACGAACACTTTCCGTTCGAGTTCGTTTCTTTTTTTTTTTCGAGTTCGTTTCTTTTCGTGTTCGCTTCTTTTCGAGCTATTTTCGTTTCTCACACTCACCCTCTTTTTCCAACAAATAAATGTACTTTTCATATAGTATAATCATATAGGTTGTACATATGATTTAAATCAAGTTCTAGTGGCTAAAAAGGCCAAAATCATGTTTTTTAGTCATATGACACATGGCATCAATCTAGAGATTGCATGAGTCACATCATGAGATTAGGTGTCACATGCCATGTGTAGAGGTCTAGTCACATGTGTGGAATAGGCTGGAGAAGTCGAGTTTGTACTTCTAGAAGAGTTTTCACTAGTTCTCTAAATAGTAGAAAAATGGACCAAAAGTGCTCAAAATAGAAGGTTTTGTCCAAGTGTCAATTTTGCATGATGAATCATCATATGACAAAGCACCCTCACACATGTGAGATCAAAGGGATGATCAGTACCACAAGCTCCCACTTTTTGTATATATAGAGCCACATTTGGCCATAATCATCAAGCAACACCAATCTTGGTTTTGGAGGCAAATTCTTGTCAATTTCATCATTTGTGCTGATTTCTTTTGGATGTTTTGAGTTTCTATCATATTGTACTTTGTTTTCAGGCTGGAGCCCGTACTCTGACATGTTTTCACACGTGTGAAACCAACAAGTACAATTCCCTTTCATTTATAATTTGTTCTTGTTAGATTTTCTCATGTAGAATTTATTTAGATTCAACTAATCTTGTGTAGATTGGTAGATAAATTGTATCTAACATCCCATCACTCTTGTGGATCATTTTAGGGTCCATTCTTGGTCCAATTTTGCATATTTTCACAAACATGGAGCATTCAAACAAAAAAAATGTTCTCAACGAGAGGAGTAACCTACTTAAGTGGGTTTTGTTGAACATTTGTAAATGTGAAAATTGCTTATGCTCTTTGCTACCGTTAGCCACAAAACTCCCATTTAGATGAGAGCAGAAAGGCAAAGTAAAAAGGTGTATTCCCACATCATACTATACCTGGAGTTGTTTGTTGGGCAATGGACTGTTTGTTAGAAAAAATGATTTGGGACATATACAACCTCCACATTGCATGTTGTTTCATCTACATCTATGAGACAATCTTTAAGCCAAAAATATCTGAGGAGATTATGCCATATTATATCTTAAGACAATGGTTGCCCATGGTGCCAAGGCTCTTGTAGGCAAAATTGAAACATGGGCCTATACAACCAAGTACACTAGAGAATGGGAGCTCTATTGAATTGTGTGAATGATATCTTAAAGGGGCTTTCAAGTCAAGATTAAAAACTTAGGGCTAATCCTTGGAGCCATAAATTGATCTCCACTAAGCATGGGATTATTTCCATACGTAAAAGTGTGTTGGGATCCACCTCCTTGGCTTTAAGAGGGCTCTCTCTCTCTCTCTCTCTCTCTCTCTCTCTCTCTCTCTCTCTCTCTCTCTCTCTCTCTCTCTCTCTCTCTCTCTCTCTCTCTCTCTCTCTCTCTCTCTCTCTCTCTCTCTCTCTCTCTCTCTCTCTCTCTCTCTCTCTCTCTCTCTCTCTCTCTCTCTCTCTCTCTCTCTCTCTCTCTCTCTCTCTCTCTCTCTCTCTCAGGCTCTCCCTGAACTCCTAACCGACACCCGTACAAACATGCACTGATCACCACAAATTTTTTAGCCTTTCCGATTTCCTGTTAGCACAAGCATCAAACACACACACAGTGGAGCTGGCTGCGTCGTCTCCTCCCAACCTTTGCTGCATACATCACGATGAGGAATGCCTCCCTCTAGGCTCTCTTTTATCCATGAACCTCAAGAACCCCTAAACCCTGACCCTTCCTATCGTCGACACATGAGAAATTCCATGCACAGTCGACGCTCGCCACTCGGCAGTACTTTTCCACATAGGCAAACACGTAGGTCAACATGTATCACTCATTCACTGGACCAAGCGTCCCAGTGAGTATATGACATGTGTCCTATTTGATCGGTCAACCCTGACATGCGTCACTCATTCATTGGACCAAATGTCCCATGAGCATATGACAAGTGTCATTTGACCAGTTAGCTCTCTCTTAGTAAATAAGTGGTCAGTCCAGCCACTCCTAATTAATGAGCCAGACTTAAAGGCATAGTAACATAGATAACCATTTTATTTACATTTCTTTTACAAGTGTTTGCACGCTCCAAGTCCTGCGGCGATAGCGTAGAAAAGCGTTGGCCCCCTTGGGCATTGGACATCCCATACCGCCCTTTGCCTTTTGACACGCTTGCACATTTACTCTTTTTCGCACTCTGAATTTGCTCTTGTGAGCATTGAACCTTCCATTTTTTAAACTTTTGTTTCCCCCAAGGCTGAAACTTCTTGTAGTAGGTGTCTCAGACTCCTTGGCCTTTTTTCCATCTTCGTAATATAGGGCCATCTGCAAAACCCTATGGAGGCTTGGAGACTGCTCCTTCCTTACAAAAGGCCGAAGGCTTTCAAGCCCTGTACGGACGCATTGCTTTGTTTGAGACTTGTCTATGCTTGGTTTTTCTTGTCCAACGACATCCAATTCTCTGTAAACATATGCTTGAACTCTTCCTAAGTTGTAGGTACTAGATTGTCCTTCTCAGTTTTGTGCCACCAACGTTGTGCTATCTCTTGTAGTCGATATGTAACCTTGTCAATCTTTTGATCATCATCCCCAATGCCACACATCTGAAAAGCCTTTTTCCACTTTTGTATCTAGTTTTCCACCGCATCAATATTTCACATAGTAACTACCCCCGTATATTTCAGCGGTTTCAAATCCTTGATTGTGGGTAATTTTCTCATAAAATTCGATGGATGTTTGACTTCTTTTTCAACTGTCACAAGTTCAACGACTACCATAGCCGTTCCACTGACTCTCTCGGGTTCCTATAGGAATTTGGTTGACTTCAATTGTTCAAGAATTTGTTGTAGCACTATCTCCATGACATCAACCTTGGCTGCCACCTCCTCAATTCTCAGTATCTTGGTGCTAGAACCCTCCAACGGATCCATATTTACTATCTTAAAAAACTTGTCCACTTGCTTAAAAGTCAAAATTTTCAGCAAACAAGGGTTTCTGATTCGGTTCTGAAAACTGAAATTGAAATTTGATTCTCGTGATTGAAATCGAAATCGGATTTTGGTTTTGAAATCGAAAACCATTCCTATTCTTTTTGTATGAAACATATTTTGAATATTAGAGCTTATTACTCTGACTGATGAAATATGTGTGCAGGTATCATTACCTGAAGACAAGAAATGAAACTGTAGATAAATGCTAACAGTTTGATGTGTAGGTTCTAGAAATAGAATCTAATGATGAACCATTTTATGGTATGACTCCTAACCGTTTCTTAAGGGTATGTGCAGGTACTAAGAAGAGTACCTGAAGAATGAACTAAAGAAGCTTCTAAAAGCTTGAAGATGGTACTTGAAGAAGGCTTTCTCCAAAGCCTATAAAGAAGGCTCAAATCGAGTCTATAAAGATTTGGAGAAGAAACCAAAGGATTGATCACCCTTTGTGTCACACTCCACTATGATTGGGGATAGGCAACTCCTAGAAAAAAAGGGCCTACGAATTGATGAAAATTATGCAAGATAAGATGGACATATACAAAGCCTTTCCCATGTCATGAAAAACACTTGGGGTGAATCCCAATGTTGTAAACTAAAAAAAATTCAACTTGAAAGTGGCTAACATTAAATGTTAAGCTACCTACCTTCCATCCTTATCAATATGTAAATTACCTAGTTTGCCACATGGCTTGTAAGCCATAAAACACCTAGGAAAATGTGCCCTCCTACTCCTCCCCTTTTGCTTGAACTAATTGATAAACACCCTCTCATACCTTTACTTCTCCTAGAGTCTCCCTTACACCTCTCACACTTATTTTGGACACCTCAGCCACTCCCTAAAGGCTCCACATTCCCTATAAAAGGAGTAAATTGCCCCTCTCCCTCGTTATTAATCTCCTATTCATTTTTGTTTTGCCTCTTGTTCTTGCTTCTATGTGTGTAGGTGCTTGGAAGAAAGCTTGGAGCTATGATATGAGGAGGATCTATCAAGCTTGGATTGGAACCATTTTGGAACTACTTACACACACACTCACTTTCTCTTCTCTCTCTCTCTCTGTCTCTCTCTCTCTCTCTCTCTCTCTCTCTCTCTCTCTCTCTCTCTCTCTCTCTCTCTCTCTCTCTCTCTCTCTCTCTCTCAAACCTTCACACCATCCATAGCCTGAAGGCCATGCATGTCACACCATCCATAAGCCTGAAGGCCATGGATGTCACACCATCCATAACTTGATGGCCTTGCATGTCACACCATCCGTAGCTTAATGGTCATGAATGTTTGATTTGAAACTTGCATGTCTGATTGGAAACTTGCATGTCTGATTGGAAGCTTGCATGTCTGATTTGGAAACTTGCATGTATGATTTGAAGCTTGCATGTCATACCATATGTCATGCCATTTAATGTCGACTGCCTATGCATGCTCCATTCTTGATCAGTAAGCTTTTGCATGTCATAAGAAACCCCTTTTTCTTTGTATGAGATTCTCTAGGATCCAATATTTGTTAACATCTGATTGATGTAAAGATTCAAGAATCCATCTTCCCAAACCATTGTATATGTATTTGGTCTTGGGCCATTTGATCTTGCATAATTTAAAAGAAAAATCCTTCGGGGGGGGGGGGGGGGGGGGGGGGGGGGCGGGGGGTCCCCATCTTGACCCCTCAGCAAGTCTCATGACTGAATGCTTTTGTGAATGAATGATGATTTACTTCATTAAGCTTTGAGTTCTTTTTGGTTTTATTCAACAGTGTTTTGTTGATTTGTTCTTTTTAAGTCACAATGTTTAAGTCAGGACTTTAGAACTTCAAGCTCACAGTTTGGTATCAGAGCCAAGGTCTACTATTTTTTTTTCTTTGTGAGATTGATGTGAAGGCCTTGTGTATTCATTCTTGAAACAAATGCCAATACACAAGACTTTGTATGTTTACTTTCGAATAGATTTTCCTTCCGCTCGAATTTCCTTCTTCTTACAAGAAAGCACTTGATAAATTCACAGAATATGTGAATTGGACTGAGAGATGTATAGGCAGCAAAGTGAAGCAAATCAGAATAGATCGAGGTGGCGAATACATCTTGAATCGCTTTACTGACTTCTGTAATGATCGTGGTATCATTCACAGAAGGACTGCAGCCTATACACTGCAGCACAATGGTGTTGCTGAAAGAAAGAACATAACCCTGATGGAAGCAGCCAGATGCATGATGGCCTACTCGAAGGCTCCAAGGGTGCTGTGGGTTGAAGCAGTAGCTATAGCCGCATACATCCAAAATAGGACAAGTAAATCTGATGTCCCTCACACAACATCACACGAGCTATGGTGGGGTAGAAAGCCCAACCTGTCTCATGTCAGAATCTTTGGTTGTGCATCTTATGCACATATTCCTAATAAGCTTCGAAAGAAGCTTGATGAGAAAGCCGAGCAGGGATTCTGGTAGGTTATGACAACAATTCGTCATACTGCAGAATCTACATGCCAAACACGAACACTGTGAAAACAGTGAGAGCTAACACTTGATGGGAAGACAGGAACATGAAAGATTCGTGAACGAGAATCTTTTGCGGTCCAACATGAGAAAGTCAGACGACGGAAACGAAACCAATGACGGGACACGAAAAACGCCGCAAAACCTTTTTCTACCCTCACGCTCCCAAGAGTACCAGCAAAGATCATGCAAGTACCCAGAGTACAATTATCTGATCTGATGGCATGACGTCACCTAGATACACTCTAGGTCATGGCTAATCTGCCACTCTTGTAATTTTCTGATTAGTTGTAGATGCTTAATCACTCTAATCTTAAAGTTACATAGAGCGACTATATACTGGATGATACTTGATATACAGAACACACATACAGTGTGGCAGTCTGATGCTAGTAAGCAATCAAGACAAAATACAGACAAGAAGTCCACCTACGTGCAAGATGAGTTCTGTGATCAGGATCCATAGAGATCCACACGTCCACTAGTAAGTGAGACATCCATTTGTGAGAGAACTATATTTCTCTCATGCCAACGCACTGCGTGGATTTGCATGCAGTGCTCTAAGAATCAGAGAAGATTAATAGATGACTATGTAGCCATTGTGCACATGTCAATTTATGATGTATGATCTTGAATGCAAATGTGTCTGCTGTTATTTGTGTGTCAGATTCTCCCATTCATTTCAATTTTTCACATTGGTTGAGTTTCTTGAATGCTGCATTAATTTATAAACGTAGATCAGCAATGCCTGACTACATTCTGGAGGACTGTAGGAGTGATTCAGTTGACAGTGTCTAGCGATCGCATCTGAACTCCATCCGAATCGCATCGAGTCGTGTTGAATTTACGGTCGCGACAGTTTCGCGACAACCATTCTCATCATCAAATAGACTCCATTTGGGGGATCCTTGAGAATTGGATCTCCAACTTGCTTTCTATTTTAGAGACAATATTGTTAAAATATCACTTCCAACTTGTTGTATCTTGTAAATCTCAAGTTATTTGAGCTTGATAGGATCTCAGATGTGTGGAGTCTATTTCCACGTGTGAAAGAATGTACATAAGTCATTTTTATTAAGTTACATTGGTTTTAGCTTGATCTACACTAGTGTGAAATTGACCTTTGAGTAGAATCTTGAAAATGGTCAAATCGGTCAAACTTTTTGTAAATAGATTGGACTTCCATATGAATGAGTTGTTACTCACACATGTCAAGATACCATTCACACGTGTGGATAAGCTTCTAGAAGATAAGATAGGAATATTCCATTAGATCCTATTTTATAGGAAATATTCCTATAAATGTGGAAGACTGGCTTTTTGTTTTCTAGCCAAAGAGAATAGTCAACTTTAGGAAATGAGCACATATGGCTCCCATTGGTGGATGTGGATGACTACGCACTCTTCACACGTGTGAAGGCTTGCTGGACAGTACACAGGTCATGGATGTACTTGATCTATAAAGAGATCAACCATTTTAATGAGAAGTTGATGTGACATTGGCAAATTCTAGTTTTGTTGAGATTTCCACATTTGTCTTGAGTTTTGATGAATGAAATGCATTTGTAAGTTAAGTACTTTACTCTCTGTAAATAGGCCGTATAGGTACTGTCCTCGACACGCATGAGGCCGCCCATCCATGTGTTTGATCATTTGATCCATTGCTCTTGCTTAAATCATAGTGTAAAGCATCTAGATCAAGATCTAACATCCAGAACTTGATAGTTCTTTGGATTAAGCAATCAATAACTCTTAATGATTGATAGTACAATCAATATTTGTTCCTTTTTCTTTGAAAATTGACATGGTATCAGAGCCAAGTCTAAGAGTGATCTAGATGATTAATAGTACTTGAGAAATCATTGACAATTTGTTGTTTTGAGTTCTAATTGAGAGGGCGAGTTCAAAGAGAGAAGTAACATTATTGTTTTTGGTCAAGATCGATTTGTGGGCTGTTGAAGTACTGTCCACACGTGTGAAACCGTACAACAACCTTCAAATTAACTTCCATAAGTGTTTTTGATCCAAAAAAGTGCATACTAGTAGTCCAAAATTCAAGGTTTTTAGTGCATTGTCTAGATCTAGGTTCAATCTATTGAATGCTAATGATTAAATAGTGATTTGAGTCATTGAAGCAATTCATTTTGAAGCATTAGATCATATTTTTAAAGCTGATTTATTCAAATCTTAAGTGTGTTTGAAATATCAAACCAATTTGAACTAGAATCAATTTCTTTGAGGAGTGAATTGCTAGGATATTTGTAGTTGATCTATTATAACATCATCCAAAGTTGAACTAGGATTGATTGGGCCGAGATTAGAAGCCTCTTGAAAGCTAGAAATCTATCTCAGATCACACCTTATCAAGAGAACTTTGTGTATCTCATAGGCTTTCATTCAAAATGACATCCATGGGTGGATATATGCATGAAAGTAATGGAGGAGTTTTAATGTATGTGACTTTTATTGATGATTGTACTAGATACACTTGGATTGAATTATTGCCTAAGAAAAGTCTTGTATATGAAGCTTTTGTAAAGTTTAAGTCTCTAGTGAAAAAGCAACTTAGTTCTTGCATTAAAGTTCTAAGATGTAATAATGGAGGAGAGTATATCTCCAACAAGATGAGAGACTTTTGTGAGATCAATGGCATAAAGAGAGAACTCACTTGTCCTTACACCCCCCAACAAAATGGGGTGGCCGAGAGAAAAAATAGGAGTCTTTGTGAATGTGCAAAGTCTTTAAGACTTGATGCATCTCTACCCATCACTATTTGGGGGAAGGCCATAACTTGTGCTAATTACTTATGTAATAGGCTTCCTAGTAGTGCTATTGGTGGGATCTCACCATTTCAAGCTTTGTTTGGCAATAAGCCCAATGTAAAAGATTTTAAAGGGTTTGGATGTATATGTTATGTCCACATTCCTTTGGAAACAAGAAGGAAAGAAGATGCAACTTCCTTCAAAGGAATATTTGTAGGCTATAGTGAAAATAGCAAAGGATATAGGATATTTGATCCTATTTCAAAGAAAGTAAAAGTTAGCAAGGATGTCTTGTTTGATGAATCTCAAAGTTACAAGTTGTCTCCAAATTCATCTAATCTCTTAGGTGATGAAGATCTTGCAACACCCGAGGAGGAGCCTCTTGAAAATGATCTTTTGGAAGATCAAAATCAAGTGCCAAAGGAGCCGAGAAGATCCACAAGGAACAAGGCCGAGCCTTCAAGGCTCACATACTTTGAGAAAGGAAAGCAAAGGGAAGACACATCTCCTTCTACCTCTTACTCTTTTCTAACCACAATGCTTGAAGAGCCATTATGTTATGAAGATGCAAGTAGATCACAAGTTTGGAGAGATGCAATGCAAGTAGAGTTTGATGCTTTGATAGATAATCAAACTTGGAATCTTGTACACCTTCCATATGGGAAGAAGCCATTTGCATGTAAGTGGATATATAGATTAAAGTACAATCAAGATGGATTTATAAGTAAGTACAAAGCTAGATTGGTTGCTAAGGGGAAAAGGCATAGATTATGAAGAAACATTTGCTCCTGTAGCAAAACTTGTAACCATTAGATTGATCATTTGTATTGCTACTTTATTCAAGTGGAATCTCTATCAAATGGATGTGACAAATGCTTTTTTGAATAGTTACTTAGAGGAGGAAATATACATGTTGCAACCCGAGGACACCTTTGATTGCAAAAGAAATGCTGGAAGTATGCAACAAAATGGTACAAGCAGGAAAATTAATTTGTACATTCCCAACTTTCGTCCTAACAAATTTGACAATAGAAGACAACTTTGCCTAACAAGAGCCTGACGTGCTATTTAAGATCACCATGTCTAGTCATCGACAAAAGGGCATCCCTATGCCTAAAGATGAATCATAGCTACAGCCAGTCACAAGATACAGTTTTTTTTTTTTTAAACCACTCTCAAAAGAAGAAAAACTTAAAAAGCTTTAAAGTGCAGATTTGACATGGAAGTGAAGTCAAAAATATAAAAGCAAAGAGGACAAAAATTAATCTAGAGTGTAAATGTCAATTAAGACAGTCAAAAGTTCAACAAGACAGATTGAAAACATTGCCATGCAATAAATGATAGAAACTTATTTTCCTGTTCGGAAATGTATACACTACTTAACTAGTCAAAGAGGCCTTTTAACAAATATTTGATAATTTCTGAAGACTCGGTATACTATCACATCAAACTAGAGGACTATCTGTGTTTTGGAATTTCTTTCTGAATGCACCAAAAAACTTCCACTGTGCCACATAGCTGCAATTGCAAACTCCAAGAATACTAATCCCTTTTTTCGAAAGAGAACTACATTGAGCCAGTATGTCACTAGTGACTCAGTCAAGCTGAAATTTGTCCTTTATTCGGGAATAAATTTTATGTTTTGGTAGAGATTCTCAGGCAGGCGTGGAGTTGCCAAAGCTTCAAGAGGCTTTGCCATAAAGGTGACGACTCCGGGACGCTCAGTCATATTAATCTCATGGGGATCAACTCCTGTGGGAGGTGCCCATGAAAAGTGGTGGAGCAGCCTTGCAAGCATCAACTCTACCATATTAAGCCCTAGCTGGGCGCCAGGGCAGACTCTCCTTCCTGCACCGAAAGGTAGCAGCCTGTAATCGTGCCCTTTGATGTCAATATCCTCCTCCAAGAACCTCTCTGGTCTGAATGTCAGTGGATCCTTCCAGATGGAAGGATCTCTAGCGATTGCATAGACGTTGACATGGACTGTTGTTCCTTTAGGAATGTCATACCCACCAATTTTGACATCCTCACTTGCTTTGTGAGGAAGCATAAGAGGGGTCGGTGGGTGTAGACGAAGGGCCTCTTTAGCAACACATTGCAAGTATGGGAGGTCAGGGAAATCTGTTTCAGAAACAACCCTATCTTGTCCGATGACTCGATCAATCTCTTCTTGAGCTTTTTTCTGTACACGAGGATTGCGAATTAGCTCTGCCATTGCCCATTCCGCTGATATAGCTGTAGTGTCCATTCCAGCTGTAATCATGTCCTGCATAGGGATAGCATACCCAATACTTCAGCATAAATGCTTGACAAGAGAGTAAACAACTAAGTGTGAAGGCATATAGAGATATAACTGCATTCTCCTTTTGAGATTAACATAACAGTAGAAGTTCTTTGCGATCATCATCACCCTAAAGCCCATTTCCACTTACCCGGTTATAGAAATACCCCTTTTCCCTTGCAAAGAATTGACAAATGCTCAAATATTTCAAAATTGTACATTTATCATGTTGAAGAAGCAATTAACAAATAGCTTGAGCAAGACGAGTCTACGGCCTATTAGAAGGTGGCCTCCGGCAAGATAAAGTTTTCCACGTTAAGCGACCAATTATTATAGCAGTAAAAATGAAGCAAAGCTGCTCACAACTAAAAATCAAATACAAGTAATATCCTTAGCAACATCTGCATTGATAGAAGGAGTGATAATAAAATTTTCAAATCTAGCGAGATAGAAACTAGATGCTACTACAAGAATCTCTCTCTCTCTCTCTCTCTCTCTCTCTCTCTCTCTCTCTCTCTCTCTCTCTCTCAGCTATAAATGGATCGTACCCACAGTAACCCAATGACTGTAGTCTCGCTCAAGCTGTATTGTTGCTGCAGAGATAGCAGAGCATCTACAAAGTGTTGCTTGCTTGCACCACTACGCTCCCTGGCGATGGCGTGCTCTTGCATGATCGTCTTTGTAAGGGAATCTCTTCTCGCACCATGCTTGGCAAACTCCTCCTCCTGCAAGGGATAGAGCCACCGTAAAAAGGGAATGTGCTCTGACAATTTCAAAGAAGCCCCCAACCGCATCCCTTGAGCGATTACCTCCTTGAACTCGACCCCTTGCGGATCGATCTTCCCTTCATCATTCACAAACCTCTTCCCAAAAGCAATTCTGGTGATATTGTTGAAAGCCACAGCTGACAAATAGCGCTTTACAGACAGAGCTTTGTCATCTGCAATTAGACAGTCTTGGTAGATCGAATTCACCATCGCTGCCACCTCTTCCTCTCGGATCGAACGAAGAGCTTCAAGCCTTTTGGGAGTGAAAAGCTCCAGAGTGCAGAGCTTCCTCACCTTCACGTAGTGAGGCCCATAGTCAGCCCAGATTAGATCCTGCCCATTTCTGCTGAACCTTGCAGCTGCTCTGGTAAGCTGCCTAGAAGCCACTGCCTGATCCTTATCCTTGAGCACCTCCCTAGCGAGCTCTGCATTTGACACCACCACGTTGAGATTGGATCCCATCCACACTGATATGATCGGGCCGTAGCGCTCTGCCCACTCCATGAAGCAGCGGAAGCGCACAGGAGCGATGCTGGGAAGGTTGCCAACGATGGGCCAGGGGCGAGGGCCGGGAGGGAGGCGAGGCCGCCATAGCAGCTTGAAGGTGAGATAGAGGAGGACGACAGAGAGGGGTAGGATGAAGTAGGAGCTCGCATAGAAGGGCTGAGCATCCGATACTACTTCTACTTCGAAAACTTCCATCGCTGCCAGAAACTGGATCGCGACGGAGGTCCAGAGAAAAACATACACAGCAGCGAAGCAGAAGCAGAAGAAGAAGAAGCAGAGAGAAGCGACGCAGAAGAAGAAGAAAATAATTATCCTTTTGTTTTGTTTTAGATTAGCATATTTTAATACCTCCAGTCGAGCCACGTGTTCACACATAAAATCACAGGAAATAATATTAAAACTAAAAACATCTTAATGATTGCTCCGAAAATAGCATTTAATAAAATTAAAAAACCTTATATATGAATTTCTCCTGATTAGGGTGAAATTAATCGTCCATGTTTAACCCTGGTTACACCAACAAACACACAATTTGCAAACACCATATGTTATATTTCTTAGAAGAAAATACAATGTAGTAGGTGAGGAAGGGTAGGTAAAGCTTAGTGTAGTTGAATGGAGACCATCACACACCAAGATTTGTCATAGATATATAAATATTGTATAAATATTTATAGTATATTTCTAAGGCCCCTTTTTTTGAAGCTACACTACCCTAGCTGTAAGTACAGTGACAACCTCACTTACAAGGCAGTGTAGGTGCCTGCTAGCAACCTCACTTAGAATGCAACGAGCCACCCCCTTTCACATTAGGAGGGTCCTCTCGTGATTGATGGGCCCCACACCCCCCTTCGCAACTCACGCTCTCTCTCTCTCTCTCTCTCTCTCTCTCTCTCTCTCTCTCTCTTAGAGACAAATCTGCACTCATTTCTCAAAAAATTGGATGAAGAGATGTTTAAAACATTTTATTTCCAGAACGATGTTGGATTGGGTTTTCTCATACAAATCATGGCATGAATTAGAGTCCAAGAAAATTCAAATGATCATAAAACTAAGTTTGGATCCATGTTATACACATAAGGCAAAGTATAGTATCATGTTTTTGTTAGTCACATCAAGTAATTGTCAAGAATTAGATATGCAACATCAAGCATTCACCATAAGCAATCACCACAAGAAGGCGGAAGAAGAACACGCACTGTCACTTTATCACACTAACTCATACAGAATGTAAAATGTACAAATAAACCCTGAACCCCTGATAGAGAGAGAAAACCTACGAGTAGACTAAAGCTGGTCACAGTTGTCAACATTAATGTACCTCGTAAACAGTAACAATGAAATTTATCATTGATTTCTAACACTCTCCCTCAATGATAAAATTACATTCTTCTATTCCTAATAGAGTACGAAACCTCTCAAATTTACATCTACCTAATGACTTAGTAAAAATATTTGTCATTTGATCTTCAGATTTACAAAAAACAAGATCAATGGCTCTATCAAGAATTTTCTCTCAAACAAAATGGTAGTGTATTTCGATGTGCTTGGTTCGAGCATGTAGAACTAGATTTTTGGCAAGGTGAATGCAACTCTGATTATCTCAAGATATGGTAGTCGCATTCACCTGTGGTTGACCTAAATCCACAAGAAATCTTCGTAACCATACCACTTCTTGTGTAGCATTGCTGAGTGCTCGATATTCAGCTTCCGTCGATGATAAGGCTACTGTAGGTTGCTTTCTGCTGCTCCATGAAATTGCAACTGTACCATAACTGAATGTATGACCACTGGTAGATCTTCTGTCATCAATATTACTTGCCCAATCGGCATCTGTATAACCTACCAACATTGGCGCTTCAGACTGGTCATACTTCAAACCAAAATTCAATGTCCCTCGAATGTATCTGGGAATACGTTTGGCAGACTTCCAATATGCTTGACTAGGATCTTGCATAGATTGACTAACAACACCAACAACATAAGAAATATCAGGTCGTGTGTGTGTCAAATAAATCAAATTACCCACCAGCTGTCTATACAAATAAGCATCCACTTTCTCAGATTCATCATATGTAGTAAGCTTTATGTTGACATCCATAGGTGTACTCAAAGGCTTACAATCCTACATATTAAATTTATAAAGCAAATCTCGTGCATATTTGCTTTGTGTAAGAAAGACCATGTCTTCCTTTTGCCATACTTCAATGCCAAGACAATAGTGCATCAAGCCTAGATCACTCATGTCAAAAGCATTGGAAAGATCTGATTTTATTTCATCAATTAAGCTCTCATTACTTCCTATAATAATCAAATCATCCACGTACAATACAATGAACACTATATTTGAGTCTTGTCTTAGAATGTAAAGATTAGGATCAGCATCACTCTTTACCATTCCCCTTCGCTTGAAGTGTTCATCAATGCAAGAGTACCATGCCCGTGGTGCTTGTTTCAATCCATAAATGGCTTTGTTGAGCTTACAAATGAGATGCTCTCTCTCTCTAGCTCAACAAATCCTTGAGGTTGTACTAAGTACACCTCTTCATCCAGCACTCCATTAAGAAAAGCAGATTTAACGTCCATTTGCTGGATCTTCCAACCATAGAAAACAGAAATAGCAATGATAGAACGTATAGTTACCATCTTAGCTACGGGTGCGAAGGTTTCCTCAAAATCAATACCTTCCTGCTGAGAAGGAACCAATGGAAAGATTGTGGTGTGCCTATGGATAAAATCACCATCCATAAACCCAATTGGCCTGTCATCCATCAAGGGTTCAGTTGGAATATTTCAGTGGATTTCCATAGGGCTCTCCAAGCCTACGAATATATGAATTCACCAGATCCGACGGTTAGACAATCTACATTATTTATAAAAGATTTGGCTATGTTGGCATCAATTCAATCAAGACGGGATGACTGTCTGCCAGCGCTAATCCCGCTGTTGAATAAGAAAATTTTATACGCATGAAGGAATGGGTAAGAGAATCCCAATCCCTAGATCAAGCTAGAGAGGCAGTTCGAGAGCAGGACAAAGGTCATCTCGAGGGTAGAAATGATCGACGGCCGAACGCTCCTCCCCACTCCCTAGTGAGTCCAAGGCTACTACAGATCATTGTGAGATTAGACAGAATGCACATGAGCATTCTGATATGGAGATCCCTTTACATAGCAAGGAGGTGAAAAAGGACCATACCGTTGTCTTAGTCGATCTATTAAAAGGAGATGCCCGATTACCACTAGGCACCTTGCTCAAAACACATCCGACCTTCTAGGAATGATTGAAAACATACATAGATGGACTGAGCAGCGATAGACCAGAGATGCACCCTACCAACTTGGTGCCAGAAGAAGGAGCTGAAGGATCACAACATGTCCACCAAGTAGGAGTAGGATGGGCAAAAGACTCCAAACACGTAACAATCTCAATCACGCATAGGTTCCATGAGAATCAACCATAGTTGATGGAAGATTTGTGATATGCAAGGTGAGAGGTTGAAATCCATTTTACCATCACTCTAGATTTGTTGAAGAGTGATAGGGTCAAGTTTAGAAGCATCAATTTGCTAGAAAACATCCTTGGATTTGTCCTCCAAGTGAAACCTTTGAGAGTTTCTAGTGCATATTCTAAATAAAGCATCTATGCAAATCTTTTGTAGAATCTGACAGAGATTGGCTTCAATTGAGAGTTCTAGAAAAGAGATTGAGATCAAAGTCACATTGTTCAACCCTACTCAATATGTTGAGTGTTTTGAGGCTTGAAAAGATTCATTTTGGTGTGTATGGCAAATGTGTAGAGAGAGATCCAATTTTCTAAGAGTTCCTTCCTTTGTAGAGGGCAAGATCTAGAAGCTCATTTTGTGTTGGTATTGGTGGAGAGTTTGTCTTCTCCTAGGTGATCAAATCTTTCTAAGTGGCACTAGCCCTTTGAAGCACAATATATTAGTGAGAAGAATCACAACTTTTGATTTTTAATTTCATTCTAACTCTTAAGAGGTAGAGTCATTGTTGGAATCCAATAGGAGTGAATAAATTCAATTTATTGAGCAAAAATTGACATAGTATGTATGAAACTCAAATTAGTTCTATTCAACTTTCTTTTTGAGAGTGTGAGGGTCAATTTGTGATCCCATTGGATGTCTAGAATGAGGAGTCCATATTTGAGTATTCATGCATGGTTGAGATCTTTGTGAATCCTAGATGTCTAATTTTTAAGCTTGGTGAAAAATTCTTGACATAGGTTGTTATCAAACTATTACAAATCCATTCCAAATCTCAAGAGTGAGATTCTTTGGGGATTCCAAAAGGGGTGATTGGATCTTAATTTTATGTGTCTGAATCAAATGTACATGTCAAGTTTGAGTGATCTAGAGTAGATCCTATGTTTTGTGAAAATTGGTGGTATAGTTTGTTGTCAAATCAAATCAAATATATCTCTCTCAACTTTGACATATACTCAAAAAATCAGAGAAAAACATTTAATGCACCTAAATCAAGCTTCAGATTAAATTATTTGGATGATCTAATCTAAGAACATACATAGGAATAGAATCTCTATAGTGTCATGCTATACAAAGAGACTGCTTTTGTTGTGAATTTAGATGTTTTTAACTCATTTTATTGTTCTTGGATTGAAAGTTGGTTGTCATCAAACATTCAAGAGTATCGGTGACCAGTATTACCAGTTAGTTGTGGTCCCAAATGATCAAAAGTAAAAGATATTGATGCCGACAAACTCATATCGAACATGATACATTTTTTAATAAAGTATCCAACTTATCGGCCAGCCCGATATATCGGTCTGTACTCCTAATAAAGTTTGTCAGACAAGTGAGGTTTGTTGCATCAGATAAATCAAGGCAGAGAAAGATGCAAATGTCTCAATGCATTTCAAATGAAGTTCAACAATCTATCCTCAACAACAGAGAGCGCTCATTCATAAAAAAGATTGACTACTTTGTTGAACTACATGAGTATCCATATGCAAAGTTCAAAGCATTGATTTACAACAACACATAGCAAGCTTTAGGATGTGTAAGTCTGAATATACGTCAGAGAAATGTAACAATGATTCCGTAAGTTAACCTCACAATTAAGTTCCAAGCAATTGCACAGGCAATCAAATGATCAATAAGTTTTAAGACAATCTTAGCGGTGAATTTACGGTAGTTCTCATCCAATTGCACAGGCAATCAAATGATCAATAAGTTTTAAGACAATCTTAGCGGTGAATTTACGGTAGTTCTCATACAACAATATCAAGGCTAAAGCAATGTCTGACCAGAGTTTCAATCACAAGCACATCCCACAAGATGAGGCTTACCA